>CATQJF010000051.1:0-63453 GCA_958299015.1 Tetanocera ferruginea | reverse complement strand
TTAATTTTAATTTTAATTTTAATTTTAATTTTAATTTTAATTTTAATTTTAATTTTAATTTTAATTTTAATTTTAATTTTAATTTTAATTTTAATTTTAATTTTAATTTTAATTTTAATTTTAATTTTAATTTTAATTTTAATTTTAATTTTAATTTTAATTTTAATTTTAATTTTAATTTTAATTTTAATTTTAATTTTAATTTTAATTTTAATTTTAATTTTAATTTTAATTTTAATTTTAATTTTAATTTTAATTTTAATTTTAATTTTAATTTTAATTTTAATTTTAATTTTAATTTTAATTTTAATTTTAATTTTAATTTTAATTTTAATTTTAATTTTAATTTTAATTTTAATTTTAATTTTAATTTTAATTTTAATTTTAATTTTAATTTTAATTTTAATTTTAATTTTAATTTTAATTTTAATTTTAATTTTAATTTTAATTTTAATTTTAATTTTAATTTTAATTTTAATTTTAATTTTAATTTTAATTTTAATTTTAATTTTAATTTTAATTTTAATTTTAATTTTAATTTTAATTTTAATTTTAATTTTAATTTTAATTTTAATTTTAATTTTAATTTTAATTTTAATTTTAATTTTAATTTTAATTTTAATTTTAATTTTAATTTTAATTTTAATTTTAATTTTAATTTTAATTTTAATTTTAATTTTAATTTTAATTTTAATTTTAATTTTAATTTTAATTTTAATTTTAATTTTAATTTTAATTTTAATTTTAATTTTAATTTTAATTTTAATTTTAATTTTAATTTTAATTTTAATTTTAATTTTAATTTTAATTTTAATTTTAATTTTAATTTTAATTTTAATTTTAATTTTAATTTTAATTTTAATTTTAATTTTAATTTTAATTTTAATTTTAATTTTAATTTTAATTTTAATTTTAATTTTAATTTTAATTTTAATTTTAATTTTAATTTTAATTTTAATTTTAATTTTAATTTTAATTTTAATTTTAATTTTAATTTTAATTTTAATTTTAATTTTAATTTTAATTTTAATTTTAATTTTAATTTTAATTTTAATTTTAATTTTAATTTTAATTTTAATTTTAATTTTAATTTTAATTTTAATTTTAATTTTAATTTTAATTTTAATTTTAATTTTAATTTTAATTTTAATTTTAATTTTAATTTTAATTTTAATTTTAATTTTAATTTTAATTTTAATTTTAATTTTAATTTTAATTTTAATTTTAATTTTAATTTTAATTTTAATTTTAATTTTAATTTTAATTTTAATTTTAATTTTAATTTTAATTTTAATTTTAATTTTAATTTTAATTTTAATTTTAATTTTAATTTTAATTTTAATTTTAATTTTAATTTTAATTTTAATTTTAATTTTAATTTTAATTTTAATTTTAATTTTAATTTTAATTTTAATTTTAATTTTAATTTTAATTTTAATTTTAATTTTAATTTTAATTTTAATTTTAATTTTAATTTTAATTTTAATTTTAATTTTAATTTTAATTTTAATTTTAATTTTAATTTTAATTTTAATTTTAATTTTAATTTTAATTTTAATTTTAATTTTAATTTTAATTTTAATTTTAATTTTAATTTTAATTTTAATTTTAATTTTAATTTTAATTTTAATTTTAATTTTAATTTTAATTTTAATTTTAATTTTAATTTTAATTTTAATTTTAATTTTAATTTTAATTTTAATTTTAATTTTAATTTTAATTTTAATTTTAATTTTAATTTTAATTTTAATTTTAATTTTAATTTTAATTTTAATTTTAATTTTAATTTTAATTTTAATTTTAATTTTAATTTTAATTTAATTTTAATTTTAATTTTAATTTTAATTTTAATTTTAATTTTAATTTTAATTTTAATTTTAATTTTAATTTTAATTTTAATTTTAATTTTAATTTTAATTTTAATTTTAATTTTAATTTTAATTTTAATTTTAATTTTAATTTTAATTTTAATTTTAATTTTAATTTTAATTTTAATTTTAATTTTAATTTTAATTTTAATTTTAATTTTAATTTTAATTTTAATTTTAATTTTAATTTTAATTTTAATTTTAATTTTAATTTTAATTTTAATTTTAATTTTAATTTTAATTTTAATTTTAATTTTAATTTTAATTTTAATTTTAATTTTAATTTTAATTTTAATTTTAATTTTAATTTTAATTTTAATTTTAATTTTAATTTTAATTTTAATTTTAATTTTAATTTTAATTTTAATTTTAATTTTAATTTTAATTTTAATTTTAATTTTAATTTTAATTTTAATTTTAATTTTAATTTTAATTTTAATTTTAATTTTAATTTTAATTTTAATTTTAATTTTAATTTTAATTTTAATTTTAATTTTAATTTTAATTTTAATTTTAATTTTAATTTTAATTTTAATTTTAATTTTAATTTTAATTTTAATTTTAATTTTAATTTTAATTTTAATTTTAATTTTAATTTTAATTTTAATTTTAATTTTAATTTTAATTTTAATTTTAATTTTAATTTTAATTTTAATTTTAATTTTAATTTTAATTTTAATTTTAATTTTAATTTTAATTTTAATTTTAATTTTAATTTTAATTTTAATTTTAATTTTAATTTTAATTTTAATTTTAATTTTAATTTTAATTTTAATTTTAATTTTAATTTTAATTTTAATTTTAATTTTAATTTTAATTTTAATTTTAATTTTAATTTTAATTTTAATTTTAATTTTAATTTTAATTTTAATTTTAATTTTAATTTTAATTTTAATTTTAATTTTAATTTTAATTTTAATTTTAATTTTAATTTTAATTTTAATTTTAATTTTAATTTTAATTTTAATTTTAATTTTAATTTTAATTTTAATTTTAATTTTAATTTTAATTTTAATTTTAATTTTAATTTTAATTTTAATTTTAATTTTAATTTTAATTTTAATTTTAATTTTAATTTTAATTTTAATTTTAATTTTAATTTTAATTTTAATTTTAATTTTAATTTTAATTTTAATTTTAATTTTAATTTTAATTTTAATTTTAATTTTAATTTTAATTTTAATTTTAATTTTAATTTTAATTTTAATTTTAATTTTAATTTTAATTTTAATTTTAATTTTAATTTTAATTTTAATTTTAATTTTAATTTTAATTTTAATTTTAATTTTAATTTTAATTTTAATTTTAATTTTAATTTTAATTTTAATTTTAATTTTAATTTTAATTTTAATTTTAATTTTAATTTTAATTTTAATTTTAATTTTAATTTTAATTTTAATTTTAATTTTAATTTTAATTTTAATTTTAATTTTAATTTTAATTTTAATTTTAATTTTAATTTTAATTTTAATTTTAATTTTAATTTTAATTTTAATTTTAATTTTAATTTTAATTTTAATTTTAATTTTAATTTTAATTTTAATTTTAATTTTAATTTTAATTTTAATTTTAATTTTAATTTTAATTTTAATTTTAATTTTAATTTTAATTTTAATTTTAATTTTAATTTTAATTTTAATTTTAATTTTAATTTTAATTTTAATTTTAATTTTAATTTTAATTTTAATTTTAATTTTAATTTTAATTTTAATTTTAATTTTAATTTTAATTTTAATTTTAATTTTAATTTTAATTTTAATTTTAATTTTAATTTTAATTTTAATTTTAATTTTAATTTTAATTTTAATTTTAATTTTAATTTTAATTTTAATTTTAATTTTAATTTTAATTTTAATTTTAATTTTAATTTTAATTTTAATTTTAATTTTAATTTTAATTTTAATTTTAATTTTAATTTTAATTTTAATTTTAATTTTAATTTTAATTTTAATTTTAATTTTAATTTTAATTTTAATTTTAATTTTAATTTTAATTTTAATTTTAATTTTAATTTTAATTTTAATTTTAATTTTAATTTTAATTTTAATTTTAATTTTAATTTTAATTTTAATTTTAATTTTAATTTTAATTTTAATTTTAATTTTAATTTTAATTTTAATTTTAATTTTAATTTTAATTTTAATTTTAATTTTAATTTTAATTTTAATTTTAATTTTAATTTTAATTTTAATTTTAATTTTAATTTTAATTTTAATTTTAATTTTAATTTTAATTTTAATTTTAATTTTAATTTTAATTTTAATTTTAATTTTAATTTTAATTTTAATTTTAATTTTAATTTTAATTTTAATTTTAATTTTAATTTTAATTTTAATTTTAATTTTAATTTTAATTTTAATTTTAATTTTAATTTTAATTTTAATTTTAATTTTAATTTTAATTTTAATTTTAATTTTAATTTTAATTTTAATTTTAATTTTAATTTTAATTTTAATTTTAATTTTAATTTTAATTTTAATTTTAATTTTAATTTTAATTTTAATTTTAATTTTAATTTTAATTTTAATTTTAATTTTAATTTTAATTTTAATTTTAATTTTAATTTTAATTTTAATTTTAATTTTAATTTTAATTTTAATTTTAATTTTAATTTTAATTTTAATTTTAATTTTAATTTTAATTTTAATTTTAATTTTAATTTTAATTTTAATTTTAATTTTAATTTTAATTTTAATTTTAATTTTAATTTTAATTTTAATTTTAATTTTAATTTTAATTTTAATTTTAATTTTAATTTTAATTTTAATTTTAATTTTAATTTTAATTTTAATTTTAATTTTAATTTTAATTTTAATTTTAATTTTAATTTTAATTTTAATTTTAATTTTAATTTTAATTTTAATTTTAATTTGGAATTGATTCCAAAGAGAGTGTGCATGAAAGCGTATAATAACATTCTATGAGAAATAAAAACACTCACTTATTTTATTTACTTTATGACAATATTTAAGACTATTTTTTTTTTGTTTTGAAATGAATTGAATCGAAATGGAAACGGTCTTTAATAAATATTTTGCACACCAAAACTTTAAATTATTGAGCTTATAGTTTCTTTAAAACGTCAATGTCCTAAGGGATAAGCTTTAGGATAAATATTTATAAATTTAATGTAATAAATAAAAGTATGCTTAGAAGTAGCAATCTTTAATAAGTTTGATATATTGAATAAATTATATCAAAACATCCGAAACCGCCACTGGAAAAAAATTAACTAGTTTATGTTGAGTTGCGGAGAGTAACAACAACAACAAAAACACCGTGGACAACAATTAACATGAGCAAAGCTTTATGTACAAATCGACAGCTGTATAACAAAAACAAAACTTTTGTTTGTTTAGTTTGGACTATTTTATAATTATAAAATTGTTTTATTAGGCGATTCTATAGGAACGTATGTATGTTATGCGAAACTGTAAGAATCATACTATGCATAGGCGATACTATATATAGTATGATTGAGATGTAAGATGTATTCTATTATATTTTATGTAAGTTTTATTTTATTATTTAAAATTTTTGTTTTTTTTTAATCAAATTTATTAATGTTGGTAGTATTATATCATATATGTAAGACCGCCACTGTATGCGATCGGACTGCAAAATACCTAAGCAATTTCTCTATTGTGATCTTTGGAGAGAACTCAATCTTTTGTACTGGTGTGCAAAGTAGACAAAAAATGTATGCAACAAGCGAATTTGTTAATGTGAAATGATCGCAAGAACAAAGAGCGCAATTATAAAGAAATATTTTAGTGGAGACTTTTGACAATTTTAATATCGTAAATGAGCGGAAATATGTATTTACCAATACAATTATAAAAGGCAATAGCTACATAATATTGTTATTATGTATAAGAGAATAACTAACCTTAATACAACCTTTGTGTCACCTTAATGTCACCTTTTATGTATGCACTATTTGTTTTTTTTTTTTTTTAACTTTAATGATTTTTAGACTTTTATTTTGATTTCAAACAATCTTTGATTTTCAAAAAACACTTTGCTAATCTTTTATTTATATTTTGGCAACTTTTAACTGAATTCAACTTTTAAACTAATTTTCAACTTTTAAACGAACTCGCGCATGCACCTCTTATCAAGAACTAATATACAAGAGTGAAAAACAATGCAAACGTACCTGATATGTTTGTTAATATTGTTTGGAGCTCTGGATGTTGGTTTTTTTTTTGAGTTATCTTCTTCTAGAGTTGGAGCTAGATGGAATCTCTTCTTGTTTCGGAGTTTGAAGACAATCCGGTTCGTGAGGACCAATGTATTTTTGGTGGACTAGATGGTTGACCTCTACAAAGAAGAGCCGATGAATGTTGGTGAACACTAGAAGGGCAAATCTTTAAACTCAGTAGAATTTTAGTTTGCGTTAAGAGAATTTTGGAATAAGAATTAGGAATGAAAATTAAGCATGAATTAAAAACACAATGATTTAGCATTTGAAATATGAATTTTTTTATTGGATTAAAGAAAAATAGGATTCAAATTGGATAAAGTTGAGGAATTAAAAATGCTTACCAGAAACTCTTAATGCAGATTACTTTTTGGAAAAAAGAAGGAAGCTTAAAAAATACCTTATGGCGGAATTATAGCAAAACAAAAAAAATTTAATGAAGATTCTTCTTCCATTCTTTTACATTAGGTGTGTTTCCGTACTCGATTGTAGTAACTTGCAAGCTGCTAGAACGTGTTTCCGTACTTTTTCTAGCTCAAAAGTGAGAAGAAGAACAAGCACAAAATCGCTCTCTCGAGCTCGAAACTAGCTCGAAGTGTGCTGGAAGAATTTCTTCCAGCATTATAAGAACAAGCATGAAGAAGAAGAAGCAAACTTCAAATTGACATTTATTAATGTATTTTATGCTTATATTGTGCGGTTGAAAATAAATTTACAAATAGTAAAATTCAATTCATAACAATAAATATATTTTAAAATGAAAAAATGTAATGAATAGACAAACCTTAATTTGCATTGTTTACGTTTGATAGGCAATCAGCTGTTTTTGTGCTTGAAACCAGCTAGAAGTTGTTTCCGTACTTTTGACAATTTTTTCAAATTTCGTTTTACTCTCTCAGCTTGAACTTTACTCGACTTTTACTCGACATTGTGTACGGAAACACACCTATTCTGTGTTATTATAGAATGAAAGCGTTGCCACATAAACATTCATTCAAACGAATGTTTTAAAAGATCATGTTTAAATGTTTATTATAGAAAATCAACCGAGAGTTTTAGAAGCTCATTTTAAAATGTACGTTTTTAAAATGAAAATAAACGTTATAGGAGCAAAATTTTCTCAGTGTAGAAAAAGAGTAGAAAAACACCGCTTTGATTAAGTGAAAAGCTTCTCTGTAATATCGTTTTGGTTTTGGTGCAGTTGAGCTTATTCGCTTTTCAAAGTAAGTGAACTGCATGAACCACAGACTTCTGATGAGTCGGAGTAGCGTCCGACGAAACCATGGTCTAGTCTGCTCGGTTCTGCAAAGAACTTTGTTGTTGTAGCAAACCTGTTACTTCATGAATTATTTGACACATAGCTCTAAAAAAATAATTCTTAAAAAATATATTTTTTAAGAATTTTTAACTAAAACTAAAAAATTAAAATGTCACAATTTTATAACTCGTGATTAAATTTCATTTATTATGTGAAGGCAATCGAGGCAATTAAAATCTCAGCTTAAAGTGTTTATTTTAAAAAATCAAACGAACGTTTAAGCTGCTCATTTAAAATGTTTATTGCAAAAAATCAAATGAACGTTATAGAACCTCTTTTTAAAATGTGCGTTTTTAAATTAAAAATAAACGTTAAAGGAGCAAAATATGGATAAAACTTTTTAAAAGTAGCACGTTTCTGCTAGTTTCGAAAATGTAGTATTCTCAGTGTATTGTTTAAAGAATTTTCAGTTGTTCATTTTCAGTTGTTCATCTTGGTTCAAATTTGCCTTCAAATTTGGTTAAAAACTTTACGCCTAAAATAAATGTGTCATCTGATGAAGAGTTAATGAAAAATAATATTGAATCAAGTATCAGGTCAGAGCATGCAGTTGAAGATTTTCTTTCTCCGACACTATACAGAAAGAAACTTCGGAGCCATTCTCAAAATAGCCCAATTTATTCAGGAATATACGCCACTGCTATTGATGGTTTTGCGTTCGTTTGTTGTAGTTTTGAGTTTTTGTTGTAGCTCAACGGTCGGATGATGCTGATAGGTGGAAAAAAGCTATGAATAATGAAATGAAAGCTCACATCTAAAATAATCGATCACTTAATCGCAACATTATTAAAAATAAATGGGTTTTTAAAGCGAAGTTGTCAGCGGAGAATCAAATTGATCGGTACAAAGCTCGCTGGTGGCAAAGGGCTTTAATCAGCAAAAACTTTTAGCCCTATGGCGAAATTTATTCGATACGTAATACTTTCGCTTTTTTTGGCATATGAAGGCATGTCACTTTATCAGTTCGACGTAAAAACTGCCTTTTTAAACGGTGATCCCAATGAAAAAAATACATATAAAATATATAAGAGTTTATAAATTAAGAAACAGCTTATATGGCAAGCGTAGAGATGCTGGAAGGCCAGATTTACAAAGCTGTTGACTGCTTTTAAATTTAAAATTTCCAAAGCTGATTCTTGTATTTGCATTCTTCACCGCAATGATGTCAAAATTATAATAGCTCTCTACATAGATGATGGATTAATTGCTGCCAAAAATGATTGCGATGTAGATGAGTAAGTCAATTACTTAAAACAAGTTTTTTAAGTAAAATTATCTAAAGCTAACTACTATCTGGGACTTCAAATTTTACAAAAACAAGATGGTTCGTAGTTCGTTTGTCAGTATAATTATAAAGATGGTGTATTAAGAAAATGCAACATGATGGATTCGATTCCTGTTTCTACACCCAGTGATCTTGCAAGCAGATTAGACGGAAATTCACCAGTAGTCACAATATATTCTTTTCGTGAAGCGGCTGCAATCCTATATACTTATCAATTGCGATAAGACCGGACATTTCGTATGCAGTGGGAGTAGTGAGCCGTTTTTTTATAAAATATTCTTAAGACTTGGAAATAATATTTAAACTTTAGCTTTTAAGATATAATATTTTATCTTTTTGTATTTATAGTAATGCAGACTATGCTAGAGATGTGTCAACAAGGCGTTCTACAATGTCGACTTCTTGATGGAAGTCCAACCTCGTGGTCATCAAAAAGGCAGCAATGCACAGCTCTTAGCACAACAGAAGCAGAGTATGCAGCTGCATTGGAAGCAGTCAAAGAACTGGTGTGATTTGATGTGCTCATACGTGCCCTGCTTGCCACTGATTATACGAAACCTACGCTGCATATCGATAATCAAAGTGCTCTGAAGTTGATCAAAAATCCCGAGATCCATTCTAGGACTAAGCATATCGATGTAGAAGAATATTAAGAAGAATATTTTATCGTCAGTCTTTACTTTCAACAACTCAGAACAATTAAAATCTCCTTCGCTTTTTGAATAAAGTACTTTTTTCTAAACGGCTAAAATTCAAATTGCGTCCGTCTATGTGTTGTTCGTTAACACAGGATAATTGCAAGAAACTTTAGTTTGAATCCAAATATCTGCACTGTTGAATATAATTGAAATCAGTCTACGGACACGCCTACCTCACCAAAAATTGAAATCATTATACAGAGGATAGTATTTAAGCTACAGGAATGAAATTTGTTATGAATGTAGTTTTTGTTAAAGCTAAAAAGCACACAAAAAATGGGCGTGGTCCGCCTGCAAACACCACAATGAGTGTTATCTGCTCACATACACGTCTACTTCCCATACAATATATTATAGTAAAAACACAATTAAAAGGTTTAAACTTGACTTAAACAGAAAAAACTTGCTATGGAAATATCATCCTTCGAAACTTACTTACTTAGGTGGCCATGACAACCCGTGGTTGGTTACGGCAGACTACATCAGCTCTCGCCAGGCGTCTCTGCTTCGTGCACGCCATCTCCAATCTCTTTCGCCAAGCGCGGTGAGGGCTTCCTTGGCCTGGTCAATCCATCGGAGGCATGGTTTTCCTCTTCTTTGTCGAACCTCGGCTTTCACTCAAACACCTTTTTCGCTGGAGTTTTTTCATCCATACGGAAAACATGACCCAGCCAACGTAGTCGCTCAATTTTTTTACTTAAGTCGCTGAACTACTTAAGTCAATGTCGTCATAGAGCTCGTAGAATTCGGGTTCATTCTAATGCGATAGTCATATAAGCATTCCATTTTAATAGGTAAATAAAAAATATTAGGTATGATCTTTAGATATGATCTTCAGTTTTGGATCCATCAGTCTACAAGCAGGACCATTTATCTCTGACGTAAGGTTCTGCGGCCTCATAAAATAGCTGTTTATAAGTTAACGTATTGCATGATCGTTTGGGAAAAGTCTGCAAATCCGTAATGAAAGAAGAGCTTTTAAAACGAGGGTGGTTCAGTCTTTTGTTTAGTGCTATGAAGTTTGATATCTAGATCATTTGATTTGGAGTTAGCGATGCATCTCTGAATCGTGGACTTAACTTTTTTGGCACGATTTTGTTAAATTGCATTAGCTTTGTCATTTAATAAGATCGCATTTTTGCTGTAAAAAAGAGATAAGATAAAACGTTGTTCTTTTAACTCGCTGAGTTATGGTAGGAAGACCAGCTTCTGCCAAAATGTTTATAGTTGGAGAAGTTGAACGAGATGATGAACAGCAGCATGGTAAGGTGCCATTAGCAGTTTTAATTTGCTGTTTGCACACCATCCAAAAATTGATAGGGCGTAATCGATTTTTGAGAGAATGATTGATCGAGTTATGTTGACTAATGTCGATACATGAAAAAGAAAATGTTTGGAAGATAAGTATTTTACAATATTGAGCTTGGCAGCAAGGTTGTTTCTTAAAGCTAAACATTGTTGTTTGAAATTATGTTTTTTATAAAAAATGACGCCTAATATTTTTACATGTTTGACAAATTCAATATTAATATTATTGTAACTTAGGCTGAATTGAGAACAATTTATTTTTTTAGAAATATGTAGTACCTTACACTTTTCTAAAGCAAGATTAGCATCGGAAGATCTACTCCACTCCTTTATTTCATTTAATATTGCAGTAAAAATTTCTTTAATTTTGGTTATATCGCTTACTTTAGAAAAGATGATTGCATCATCGGCATAAATGGAATGATCGACTTTATTATATTTACAAATAATTGTACTAAATTTATCAAATGCGGTTATAAATAAAATAACGGATAATGGGGAACCTTGTGAAATCCCATTATAAAGTGAAAAGGTATCAGAAAATTTGGAGTTGATTTGGAGTCGTCAAAAAAGTTTTGACGGAATCAAAGACCTATCGACCAACTCTCCAAATTGCAAGTTGCTGAAGCACCACATGCACTCCGTTGCGATGGAATACTCTCTCAAAATCTTTAGCAAGGATCGTCACATGATTTTTGCTAGAAGGGTAGATGACGCATAATGTTGGAGATGGAGAAATGCATCATATATGTTTTGGTTTTTTTTGTAAAGCAACTTGGTTTTGGCTTATTAAATTATTTGTGCTTATATAACACATCAATCTTTTTGCCATAATATTTTCGAGAATTTTTCCCATGCATGGAAGTAACGAAATTGGACGGTATCCACCGACTTCAGAAGCGTTTTATTGGGTTTTGGTATCGGCACAATTTCAGCAGTACGCCAATTTTGTGGGTAAATACCATTGTCAAAGATGTTATTGTAAATCTTTAATAGTCTGTCTATTAAAACAGGTGGACGATTTTCAACATAGGGTATGAGACCCGATCAGATCCCGGAGTTTTACCCTTTGCATTGTGCGAGGCATTAGAAAATTCGATGTGAGTTTTTTTGTTTCAATTTTACAAGCAGATGTTGGGATAAAAGTTGGGCTATATTCAGTTTGGAGTACTGTGTTCTTGTTTAAAATAAAGTCTTGCGAAAAGTTTTTGTCATTTGAAGAGTTTGACCTAGTGGAAGCGAAAAGATTGGCTATTTCCTTGCATGAAGTTTTTGGCAACACATGATTGGCCATGATTAATTTCTACCGTCGCTGCCTCTTAATGCGTTTATTAAAGGAAATAGGAAAAATGATCGCACCCCTATAAGCTGGAACGACGATTCAATTCTTTTTTTCAACAAATGCAAAGATGACTTGTGCAGCGCAGCATTGTTATCGTACCCAGCACCAGATGCAAAATTATCTCTTAGTACAGATTCTAGTGACGCAGCGGTTGGTGCTGTGCTACAACAGATCGTCAACAATCAAATGCTACCACTAGGTTTTTTTTCAAAAAAATTTTACGGTGGCTCAACCACAGTATAGTACTTACGACCGCGAGCTCACAGCAATATTCTTAGCCTTAAAGCATTTTCGTTACCTTTAGGAAGGTAAAAGTTTCACCATCTGCACAGGCCATAAACCACTGACTTACGCGTTTGCACAAAAGTCTGATAAAACATCACCACGTCAAACTCGTTAGCTGGATTTCATATCACAATTTTCTACAGAAATTGTCCATATTCCTGGTGCTTTGAATATTACTGCGGATGCATTGTCTCATATAGATGCTATTATATACAGATAATAGCATTATATACAGATCGATTTCCAGGAACTTGCCCAACATCAATCCAGATGTTCAGAGCTTCAACATTTTGTAAATATCGAGGACTCTTCCCTGCAACTTAAAAAAAATCAACATGCCTAACAATAACACCACATTATACTGCGAGTTATCTCGAGAAACGCTACGTACATTTGTTCCCACCCAATGCAGGCAACAAATCATGACCAAGCTGCACGGAATAACACATTCAGGGACTCGAGCAACCACAAAGTTAATAAAGCAACGCTACGTGTGGCCACGTATGGGCAACGATATAGCTCAATTCGTAAAGCATTGTCTTAGAAGGCAACGGTAAATCGTCATAATAAATCAAATTTTAATTTTTTTCAAATTCCTACATAGAGGTTCGAGCATATTAACGTCGACCTGAGAGGTCTACTTCCTCAGTGTGGCGATAAGCGATATAGGTTAACCATTATCGACCGTTACACCAGGTGGCCGGAAGCCATTCCATTAGTAGATATATCAGCAACTACAGTCAGAAGAGCACTAGTAAGACCTCAATTATGTGCAGTGACACGAAAGACTGGGTATCACAGTTGCCAGTGATATTGCTTTAAGTCCGATAGCATTGATATCGTAGCATTGATATCAACCTTTAAGTCCGATATCAATGCTACGTGTGCACAATTAGTCTATGGCACAACTTTACGTCTACCAGGCGAGTTTTTCGTTAAAGCAAGTTAGAGATGCCTCAAAGCGAGTACGTTAGAGCATTGTCTAAACATATGGAGAATGAACGCGCTGTTCAGACATCACATCATAGCAAAAACACTTTCTTTGTTTGGCCACAGCTGGAAACTGCGACACACGTTTTTGTGCGTAATGATGCTGTGAAACCATCGCTGCAGGCAACTTACGTTGGACCCTTCGTGGTGAAAAGAAGGGTCCAACGTTAGACACAAAAATATTCACAAAAATATTTAAATTTCAATATATCGTCTTTAACCTGCATATGTTGAAACCGCGCATTCGCTTACCGACACTCCTGTAGTAACCACGGAACGATCCCGTCCGTTTCTGCGTTCAGTGAAATCAGGGGGGAGTATTGTGGCAACACTGACGAAATGTCAATCAACAAAAGCAAACGTCAAAAAACCAAAATGTATTTTCTTTCTTCTTTCTTTTCGAACTTCGTGCTGATCACACGCAAGAATTTTATTTTTATAAATTATTGCGACAAAGTAATAAAATTGCTTAAAATCATTAAATAAAAACCAACTAAATTTTAGCATTAAGCCAAAACAACAATTGTTTTATTTAATAATAAACAATAGTTGTTTGTACTTTGAATGCCACTATCCTTTTCTCATGTAAAATCGGTCGCTAATTCCGAAAAAAAAATTTTTTTTTTTTTCTGTCACTCCGTTTTCGAGATATTGCCCACTGTAGGGTTTTCAACGAAAAAAAAAAGTTGGTTCCACTAATTGCATATATCTCAAGAACCAACAACAGTAATCAAACAAATGATATATCAAACAAAAGCTAATAAAATTTCTTACAAACAATGCAAACATCATTTTTTGCTCGAGCTGTTAGTTTTGGCGGAATAAATTCAAATTTCGGGGATTTTTTTATTTTTCAGAAAAATTTGCAAAAAAAGACAAAATAGTTGCAAATTTCGTTAAGAAATCAAAATATTTTATTACTTTTGATATTTTTTACTAAAAGCCTTTATTTTTCCAAACAAAATAAGCTATTGTTGAAGAAAATCTATTGAGAAATGAAAAAGTTGTGTTTAATGGAACGAAATCACCCAAATTGTGTGATTATCAATTTATGCATTTGGACTTATTTTATTGCCATAAAAAAAAAATGAGAACTAAAGGTTGTTTTAATAAAATCATATATTCTTCATTAATAAACATTATTTTTACATTATTTAAATTGTATATAATTATTATTAATAATTTTTATTGTTCCCTTAAATCATTTATATTGTTATTTACATTGTAAATAATTTTTATTTATCATTCAGAAATTCAAAATGATTAGAATTCTTGTTTTGTCGTTTATTTAATTCGGGATCGGTTTATCTGATGAGAAACCAACAATAGTCGCCCATCATTCCTTCGTCCCAAAATGAACACCACTATTTACCGCAAATAAAAAAGGTGTTAAACGATCTTCAATTCGCAGAACTATTGTCACCAGTTGAGGCAGCGGCGTGGGATTCTTTTAGGACGACTGTTTCTAGCTTCTTCGGGAACAATAAAGTGAATCTTACGAGAAAATAGTCAACGAGTTGCTCAAGAACTATAAAAAAATGGGCGTAAATATGTCTCTGAAAATTCACTTTCTGCACTCCCATTTGAATTTTTTTCCGAAGAATCTCGGTGACGAGAGCGACGAACATGGGGAAAGATTCCACCAACAGATGAAAGCAATTGAGAATCGGTACCAAGAATTTTGGGACGAAGGAATGATGGGCGACTATTGTTGGTTTCTCATCAGATAAACCGATCCCGAATTAAATAAACGACAAAACAAGAATTCTAATCATTTTGAATTTCTGAATGATAAATAAAAATTATTTACAATGTAAATAACAATATAAATGATTTAAGGGAACAATAAAAATTATTAATAATAATTATATACAATTTAAATAATGTAAAAATAATGTTTATTAATGAAGAATATATGATTTTATTAAAACAACCTTTAGTTCTCATTTTTTTTTTATGGCAATAAAATAAGTCCAAATGCATAAATTGATAATCACACAATTTGGGTGATTTCGTTCCATTAAACACAACTTTTTCATTTCTCAATAGATTTTCTTCAACAATAGCTTATTTTGTTTGGAAAAATAAAGCTTTTAGTAAAAAATATCAAAAGTAATAAAATATTTTGATTTCTTAACGAAATTTGCAACTATTTTGTCTTTTTTTGGAAATTTTTCTGAAAAATAAAAAAAATCCCCGAAATTTGAATTTATTCCGCCAAAACTAACAGCTCGAGCAAAAAATGATGTGTACATTGTTTGTAAGAAATTTTATTAGCTTTTATTTGATATATCATTTGGTTGATTACTGTTGTTGGTTCTGGAGATATATGCAATTAAGTGGAACCAACTTTTTTTTTTCGTCGAAAACCCTACAGTGGGCAATATCTCGAAAACGGAGTGACAGAAAAAAAAAAAATTAAAAAAATTTTTTTTCGGAATTAGCGACCGATTTTACATGAGAAAAAGATAGTGGCATTCAAAGTACATATTGGCTGTAAGCCAAAACAACCAATTATAATTGGTACAAACAACCATAAGCTACTATATAAATTATTATATTTCTGAGCAAAAAAAAATAAAAATCCTAAAATGATTTATATATCTGAAAAAAAATAAAAATCAAACAATTATTTTCATTGCTGAGCGAAATAATAAAAATAAACAAATAATTTTTATATCTTACCAAAACTAAAAATCAAGAAATTGTTTTTATTTTGAGACAAAAAATAAAAATTAAAAAATGATTTATTTTTGAATAAAACAAAAAAATTACTTTTTTGTTTAGGTAAACAAATCAAAATCAGAAAATGATTCTTATTATTGATTTAAAAAAAAAATCAGAAAACGTTTTTATATCTGAGCAGAAAAGTAAAAATCATACAATATGGATTATTTCTTATTTCTTTGATCAATATCATTAAATTGGTAATAATGATTACGGTCCCTAATAAATATGCATAACTCTCGTTGCCAAGCCGACGGATCTCTACAAAGGAATTTTCGGAGTCACTCAGACAATCATGACTCACGAGATATAACAGTATTTAAACTTAAAAGCAAATAAAGGGTGCGGAGTAAACAACAGGACTTCTTTAAAATCTAATTTTGATACGAACTGAAGAGTAATAATAGCCAACTAATGTTATGGAATAAAATCATATAAAAATTAAGCATATAATGAAAAAACTGCAATAATTATGAGAAACTGCATTTAAAACAAAAAAAAAAAAACAGTAAATCTGTTAAGGTGTTAAAAACAATTATATAATTAACAAAAAAAAAACTGATATTCTAGCAATACTACAGAAGTATAGATATTATATAGTACCATATAATACGTGGGATCTGATTTCAATTTAAATGTGCATTGTTAATTATACAAGACGCCTCCCGCTGCTAAAACAATTATTATATCCTAGGCCACAAAGCCACAAAACAATAAGTCTCTATCTTATCGTGTATTATGAGGAGTATGTAAAAAATTAAAACGAAGCATGTTTTGGTCAGCCTACACAGATCCGGTTTTTGATCGCAGCAAAGTGGTGAGTCTGTTTCTTCTTTAGTATTAGTGCCCAAGAAGCAATTTGCCTCTTAGTTCTGGTTTATCCTTCATCCATCACTATTGTTTTTCATACCATTTTCCTTATTCTGTACAGTTTTAGGTACTCAGCAGTATTTTAGCTTAGCACCCTTCACATATGTTTCTTCATGTGATTGTATATATGTGATATATGCCTCAAGTGGACCCTGAATCATACATTTTTTTAGGTAGAGAAATTTCTTTAAAGTTTGCTACCGGTGCAGTTAGCAGGTTATAAGTAATTGTGCACTTGGCTTAAACACAACTATCGATCTTGTTTATCTGAAAGCGAGTTCCGTTTAGAAGCTTTAGTATCATATTTATTTGCATTGCATGAGGTCTGAAGTAATTACATTGTTTTATTACAGCAACTCAGCAAGGGCTCAAAGATAAATAAAAGCGGAAAAAAGACAAGGAAAATAGAATAGGATATTTTTTGTTTTTTTATAAGTGTTCATCAGTTCTGTTCTCATTCAAATTCAGTTCTGTATTTACTAGTGCGCAACAACATTTTTATTTCCGTTTGTGATTAAATTTTGAAAATGTCAAAAATTGTTTTACTCTCCGCGATCTGTGTGTTGGCTTGCGCAACAGGTTTGTTTAATATTATATTTTTCTGCAAGACAGTGATATCAAAATATGTACCCATTTTTAATTCAAATTATTTAAATTTTATTGAGTTTAATGGCTTACAAAATAATTACCTTAATAAATGCTTCATGTGTAATGTATATATATATGAAAATAAATTGTTTCTATATACCTAAATTAAAAATATATACATGCACTATTTATGTATAATTAAAACTCCGTATAATACAACATTTTTGTTTACATATCAATAGAACCTTAACATTCCTGGCGTACAGCATTATTATCATAAGGTGCATTAATAATAAGGTTCTTACCTTGTAGTACTGGTATATCAAACAATAACAACAATACAATACAACATCTGTGTATGTATTGCACTAATATTAAAAATTTCTTTAAAAATACTTTCACATTTGAATAATTTAAAATTATCTTATTTGTTTTGAAATCATTTCTTAGTTTTGTTGACAAGCTGTTATACGGCGAAAACTAACTTTTTTTTTGTGCTCGTGGATGGAGATCGAAAACATCTACCTCATTATTCGTATCGAAACTGAAAGGATTACCTTTCACATACAGACAAAATAATATAAAAACTTATTCACAATCTTTTAAAAATTCCCTTTTATAAAGTGTTCATATCAAACTTATTAAATTTCACTTTTAATCAATAACTGTAGCCAAAAGCAAAATCTGTTTTTTATACATGTGCATGGTTATGTGGTTGTGTATATCTGCATCAATGGAATATTTTTTGGTTTGTGTATTCTTATGATCAAAACATGGAGCCTAATGAATAAAACGTAAGCAATTGCTTTTCCTTGGAATTCCTAAGGAATTACTTAAGTGTGGTATGAATAAAAAATTAAGCAATTCTTAAGAAAACTTAAGAAATTTTATGATCTTTTCATTATTTTTTGCTTCAAGGAATTGCTTTTGCCAGTTAAAGAATTACTTAAGATTTTTCAAGCTGTCATTCACTGCATTCAGAAGTGAAAATGGCTCAGTTTCTTAATATAAGTAAGAACAAATTTTATAAAGTGCGAAAAGAATGCAGAAATTACGATTTTCGGATGCTTTATCGTATACAAATAACATACATTTGATTCACAGGAACAAAATTAATCAACACGTGCAAGCAACACACAACTGTTTTTGTGTGTATCTGGATATACATACATTTTTTTAAAGCCAAGGATACCATTTCCTCAAGCAAAAGCAGCAATATCTTAAACTTTTATTCATACGAGAATAAACCGGTTATTTCTTGGCTAAACTATTACTTATTAAGCAATACCTTAGACTGAGAAAACAAAAAAAAAAGTAAAACGCACATTTTAAAAATAGATGGTTATATTTATTACAATAAAGCATAAATTAATATTTTTAAAAGCATTTTACGCCATACAAACATAAAAACGAACATTTTAAAATACAAAAGTAAAAGGAAACGTTTTAAAAACAGCGATTAACGTTTTATAAAAAATGCATGTTTTTGTCAAGATTTTCTGTCACTTTATATGATGAGTAGTTTTAAATATGTTTTGCTACAGTTAACTTATCGTTGCCAAAGCTCAGTGGAAGTGTGCTAGACTGGCATGCAAAGGACGTCGGATCGCATCCTGACTGTGTATGTATCAAAAGTATTAATTTAATTATTTAAATTCTAATTTTAATTGTTTCATTAACTCATTAGTCTGAAAAAACGAAACAAGTTCGAGCTTACAATCTTAAAAGCAATCTATCAACATTTATCAAAAATAAATGTGTTATAAATAAAAACATAATTCTTGCAGGTTTCGTCAGGGATTGAACTCTGGACGGTTGAGTATTAAACTCGACCGATAGCAAGCTCGGCTAAACTTGAACTTTTTAAAAGGTGTTTAAATTTCATATAGTACGTATAGGCAATCGAGGCAATTAAAAGCTCTTTTTAAAATTTTCATTTTAAAATATCAAACGAACGTTTTACAAGCTCTTTTGAAAACTTTTATTTTAGAAAATCAAAAGAACGTTTTAGCAGCTCATTGTAAAATGTATATTGCAGAAAATCAAACAAACGTTTTAGAAGCTCTCTTTTAAATGTGCGTTTTTAAAATAAAAATAAACGTTACAGGCCGGCCATTCCATATGTTACGGGTGGGATAATTGAACACTTAAAATGTAAATAACTTTTTAACTAAAATGAATTTGAGGCACGAATTGAAGGAATTGAATTGAAAGAATTTATTATAAATAAAATTTTTTTTCTTACACTATTATTAAAAAAGTTATGTTCCTTTTTTATTGTGTTACGGGTGTAACCGCACAAAATGTTATTTAAGAGATTCATTCAAAGATGATTACATTTCTGTGAGTTCCTGTATATTTAAAAAAAAAAAATTATTGATGTGAAAAGTTAAAATAACAATAAACCCATCTTCATTGTTTTTGTTTTTTAAATCAAATTTTTTTGATTAATTTTAATTAAAGCAAACATATATTCAGCGTAACGTGTGGGACGTTACGGGTGGGACATGAAAAATACCTTTTAGGTATTGCTTTTATTTAAATTTGTCACCACTTATAGAAGTAAATGTGTCCTAAGTTTTTAATTGCTGCATTTCCTGGGCTCCTTCAAAGTGCTTGTTTTTTTTTCTTTTTATTTCTTTGTGTAGAAGTCCTTGCGTTCCAACAACGGCGTTATTCTTCCGATTATATGGCTTTTATCTGAACGCTCTAAAGAATGTAGCGACTTTATTTTAATTAAAGATTGATTTGAGAAAAAAACAAGTTTTAATATTAAAAGTGCATTATATTATGAATTCTGTATGTTTTTAAAAACGAAAAAGTATTTATATCCCGAGATATATTTAATTTTATTTTTTTACCCCATGGTTGACATTTTCGTGGAATGGCCGAGGCGCAAAATCTGGGTCAAACGTTTTCAAAAGTAGCACGTTTCTGCTAGTTTTGAAAATGTAGTTTTCTCAGTGTAAGCTTATAAGGAATTGCTTGTAAGGAATTGCTTGGTTTTTATTCACTAGGCTCATGGAGTGAGGGCCTGTTCTCTGTATACGGAAAATTTATAGACATACTAAGATAAAAATTACAATCAAAGAGTGATGCATGTGAATAAATTGAAAATTGCTGAAGTCTTTTTTTATTCCTTTGCCAACTATCAATATTTATACGAATACACTGAATCCACCAAAATAGGACAAATTATATATGAATTTCTTCATAAATAATGTATATGAAAAATATATAAATGTGTAACCAAAGAATTGCTTTAGCTGAGCCTTATAGCGTTTGCTACTTTTAATACTTAACTGCCAAACTGATATGACTACAGCAACATATTACTTTATATTTTTGTATTTTGTATTAATTTGACTTAAAAATTAGTACAGTAAGATCAATAAAGGTCTTTTAGCGTACAACAATTAAAAATTTAAAAATTAAAAAATTTAAAATTTAAGATTTAAGAACATTATAATCAACAGGACACTTGTTTTAATTTTAAAAAATTTAATTTATAAAAAAATTACACTGTTACACTGTAATATTTTCTCCGGACATATTAACCCTCTAGCTCTGACCCATGCGGGTCATTTTGGGCATTTTGTCAAAAAATTCCCTTAAGTTTTCTTTCCTTCCTTTAACCTTGAAGAAAGGTCAAAGGTTAAAGTCTTCCGCAAAAGTCTTCTTTTCTCTGGAAAATTTCATGAAGGGTCACCTAAGACAAATTACCTCTACGAGTTAAAAGTCACACTTAAAAAACGAAAAGAAATGAGTAGAATGTATTTTAAATTTTTATTTATTTATTTCAAAGAGCTTAGACAAATTATATATGAATTTCTTCATAAATAATGTATATGAAAAATATATAAATGTGTAACCAAAGAATTGCTTTAGCTGAGCCTTATAGCGTTTGCTACTTTTAATACTTAACTGCCAAACTGATAAGACTACAGCAACATATTACTTTATATTTTTGTATTTTGTATTAATTTGACTTAAAAATTAGTACAGTAAGATCAATAAAGGTCTTTTAGCGTACAACACTTAAAAATTTAAAAATTAAAAAATTTAAAATTTAAGATTTAAGAACATTATAATCAACAGGACATTTGTTTTAATTTTAAAAAATTTAATTTAAAAAAAAATTACACTAATAACTTAAAATTTGAAAGGTTTTGAGACATGTCATTAGGATAGTGAAAGTTTTATATCGCAAATATCGTTTTGTAATGTCGTTTTGCGTACTTTAAAAGTGAAGGGGTATCATATCTTTATTTCGCAAAACTGTAACTCGCAATGGAATTTTGTAGAAACATAGACAAATTTTGTTATATTTGTGGTTATTTCACACCATCTCATCGCTGTCAAGGTCATTTCATTCAGGAGCTGATATCTAAAGCCTAGCACTATGCTCGATTGCGTGAAATTTCACTGGCAACAGCCATTTATTTGTTGCGTGAAAATTTTGACAGATATTTTGTTGCGAACGAACAGCTGATGATCAGCTTACAAATTTCGACAAGATGTAAATAAACAGCCACAATTTATTAGAGGAAAAGCAGAAAATCATTTAAGTTCTTTCATTTTCATATTTGTGATTATAGAAATACAAAATAAATATTTATACAAGTATGCATGATGTTCTTTGTTGTGGAGCAGGACAAGTTTATGTGGCAGTCTGCTAGCTGCGAAGATTTGCGACCGCCAACACCGCGGAAAGGTGCATACGTATTTACAATTTCAAACAACTGCAATTATTAATTGCAAAACTTTAGAAATAGTACAAAAATATAATTTCAATTAGAAAAACTTTTCTTTTGCTTGCACTTTTTTCTTAAATAAAATGGCAATTGCTTTTCACGGCAAAATAAATGCTCGGTTCAATTAAATTGCCGTGAAAACAATGTTGCTAGATGCATGTTGCGGAATATAGTACTAGATTTTCCGCAGCAAAGCATAGTACAGCTTTGACGAAGAAGTTGTGAAATGTTCACGGTTGTTTCACAGCTGTCATTTTTTGTATGGAGATTTGAGTGGAATTTCACGTGAAGCCGAATAGAGTACTATGCTTAAGAATGAAATATATTATAATCAGAAATTTATTTTCGATGATCCGGCAATTCAATTTGCGAGAGATGCTGCAATTACTTGTTCGAACGGTTACATCACATACGCAAATCGAAGCCGTTTGGTGTTCCTATCGTATGGATCGAAGTGTAATGTAAAGTGAAGGGTTAAAGTTGTTGAAGTGTCATGTGTGCGTGAATACTGTGAGTGGATTAAAGATAAAAAACATGAAGAAATATTAATATCAAACTGTTTCCTGTGAACACAAGTTTTATTGTGTTATATTAAGGGTGCAGCATTCTGATTCCTTTAACTATTTGCTTCCTAGTGGTTTCGCAGCGGAAACACACATTAAGTATGTTTTTTCTATATTCCTAGTGGTTGCATAGAAAAATCAAGCGTATTTCTACAAACTGTAATTAATTTTATAACGGTGCAAATTTTTTGCTGGTAATTTGAACTGCGTTGTAAGTTTCATGGCTCGTGTAAAAATTTTTAATAAATATTTTAAAATGCTGACACCTCCGAGAACAAAGGGTTAAGATGGTCCAGCTTAGATGATTTTTCTTCTAACGTAGTCATGTCAATTCTGCCTCAAACAGAAGTACATTTTATGTACGATCCTTTTCTGTCAGATGTTAATTCACCATTTCTGATAACAATCAAAAAATTGGATTAAATTAACATCCAATTAACAACATACGTAAAAAACATACTCGTACTGCATGATGTAAATTCTTTAATGGTTTCATTGAAAATAAATCGCAAGCCAGAAGAGCGGTACTTCTTCAAAGTTGTCTTTTTTCATAAATCTTATTTACTGCCTTCCATACCAGTTACTTTTTCCAACTAAACAAAGGAAACTTATGACATATTAAAAACTGTTTTTAATAATATGACGGAAATATATGTCCATGTTGAAATATCCGATCTTATCATTTGTTAGTGATAATGATAATGATATTCACAAGTTACGAAAATTACATTGCAATAAAAATATATTATCAAACGCAATATCGCACAATGCAAAAGTTGTGTCATAACACATTTCTTATAATTTCATTTCGTTTTTACGTATAACTTTTGTGGCAAAATTTTCTGTCAACTCGTCAAAGTTAATCGTTTGAAACAAATCATTTTCAATACAAAGTTGCGTTATTGACGACAAACGTCCATGTAACATAGAAGATCGCTGAACATTTTTTATTCGTTTAAATACTAAAAATTACCTTAATTAATTTACCTCATAATTTGCCATTGGTACTGTTACAAGCAATCGGAAGGCTATATAAACATTTGGAAAAATGCCAATCATGCCTGACACCACATTCTTTCTGTTTCTAATAGTTTGATATCTATAAAAAAATAATAAAACATCTCTCAGAGAGATCCTTCAGGTGGAAGTTTCATAAGCGGAATTAAGTGATTTAATTCACAAAGTAATTTCATTTGAATATCATTTGGATATACTTCAACAAGGAATTTTACTCTCACTTCTAATTTTTCGTTTTCAATATCCATTAATTTGCACAAGAATCCAAATGGTTTTATCTGTCCATATGCTTCAATTCTTTTTCTCAATTTTATTGCTACACTCAGAAAAAACACCTCTTTTTATCCGATAAAAAATGTATCTATTTTCAATAATAGCAATTTTTTTTTTTAATTAAATCGAAGAAATATTTCTTTACTTGTGGGATATGGAAATATTTCATGTCTCTAATATTGATAAGTATTTTTCTCGCACAAAAAATTCTAATTTATACAGAAAAATTTATTAAAAATGAATCCTTCCATCCGTCCGTCCGTCTGTGTGTTGTCCGTAGACACAGGATAAGAAGAAGGAATTGATATAATTGCATGAAACTTGGTTCACATGTTCAAATGGACCCATGGACCTGCACTTTTGAATTTTTTTGGAATGCGCCCACGGACACGCCTACCTACCGTACAACGCAAAAATTGAAAAGTGCATAAATGAGCTCACAATTAACCTGCAATAATAAAATTTGGTACACATATGTTTTATATCAACACAAAGATGTCTTTGAAAATGAGTCTACCTCCCACCTCCCATACAACCAAAAATTGAAAATTCAATAAATAAGCTTCTGTTAAACTTACGGAGATAAAATTTAGTATGTTTGTTTTTTATAACAATCCAAAGATGTTTCAAAAAAAATGTAAGTCATCTGATCGCGGACACGCCTTCCTCCCATACAACGCAAAAATAGAAAACTGCATAAACAAGCTTGTGTTTGCGTTAAAGAGATAAAATTTGGTAGGTATGTATTTTATAATAAAAATAACTTTTTTTTTAAAATGGGCTTCATCCACCCATGGACACGCCTATCTCCCATACAACCCATAAAATTGAAAACTCTATATAAATGTCGTTCGTTGGTAATTGCATCAGTTGAGAACGGCTGGACTGATTTGGATAATTTTTTTTTAAAAATGTTCGTCGTAGTCCAACTTAGGTTTTTGCGGAAAGAAAACATTGACCACGCCCACTTTTACGCCCTTTTTTCGATTTATCTAAAATCGGAAAACGGCTGCACTGATTTGGTTCATTATTTTTGTAAATGTTCGTAGTAATCCAATTTTAGTTTTTACGGGAAGAAAAATTGACTACGCCCACTTTTACGCCCACATTTTTCGAGTTATCTTAAATCGGAAAACGGCTACAACGATTTGGCTTATTCTTTTTTAAAATGTTCGTAGTAATCCAATTTAAGTTTTTACTGAAAGAAAAATTGACCACGCCCTTTTCTGCGCCCACTGTTTTGATATGTGTATCTAAAATCACAGAACGCCTTGGCTGGTTTGGCTAATTTTTTTTTTAATGTTTGTAACAGTCTACAAAAGTTTTTTACATAAAGAAAAATTGTCCACTTCCAAGGAATTACACTTGGAATCAATCGTCAAAGAAATTTCAACGGCGGAAACAAGGAAATCTAGTTCCAGGCTACCCCAATTTGTTTTCCACCTGCTCATTAGGTCGCATTTACACAGTCCATCCAAGAAACTATGAGTGCTTCTATTTACGTTTGCTGTTAGTCAACGTTCGTGGCCCAACATCATTCCAAGATTTGCGAATTATAAATGGTGAACTGTGTGACACATATAGAGAAGCGTGTCAACGGTTGCGATTGTTAGAAAATGACACTCATTGGATATACACCCTCGGAGATGCTGGGCTTTCGCCAAATACGAACACTGTTTTCGATAATTATCTCGACATTCTTCCCATCCAAACCAACTGATTTGTGGACCAAATACAAAGATGCCATGTGTGATGATATTTTGCATCAGATGCGTATTAGAATATCAAATCCAAATTTGCAACTGAGCGAGGAAATTTACAACGAGGCTTTGATATTAATTGAGGACATGCGCTTGATGATGTCGAACAAGGCGTTATGTGACTCTGGCATGACAGCTCCCATGAATGCGAAGCCTTGAGGGAATTAGTTCGAACGAGCGTTCCACTGTCGAATCGACAACAAAAATATGCGTATAACACTCTTATGAAAGTTGTGAACGATGGAACTGGAGTGATTTTTTTTTGGACGCTCCCGGTGGAAATGGAAAAACTTTTTTGCTCGCGTTGATTTTGGCAACGATACGCTCGCAGAATGATATTGCACTTGCACTTGCTTCATCAGGAATAGCAGCTAAGTTGTTGGAAGGCGGTCGAACTGCTCATTCAGCACTCAAGTCGCCATTGAATATGCAAATCTATGGAAATTCAACAAGCAACATTTCCAAGAACAGTGCGATGTTCAAAGTTTTGTAACAAAGCAAACTAATCGTTTGGGATGAGTGTACAATGGCGCATAAAAAGTCTTTGGAGGCACTAGACAAAACGATGCAGGATTTACGAAACAATCAAAACCAGTTTAGTGGTGCGATGATTCTGTTGGCAGGTGATTTTCGTCAAACATTATAATGCGAGTTTGAAGTCGTCCGTTTTGTGGAAACACGTCAAGAAACTCAAATTGACTGTGAACATGCGTGTCGAGCTGCAGAACGATCAATCTGGAGAAGTATTTTCAAAACAATTGCTGGACATTGGCAACGACAAAATCCCGGTTGACATTTCAACCGACTGCATTCAATATCCTGTCGCTTTCTGCCAGTCAACCGAATCAAAATCTGAACTCATCCGAAAGTTTTTTCCAAACAATGCACAAAATTACATTGGCTGCGAAAAACAGTCGACGAATTGAATCTTAAGATTCAATCTGAAATAGCTGTCGAATTGATGACGTACAAATCGGTGGATTCTGCTACTTCCCAAGATGATGTCGTCAACTATCCAACGGAGTTTTTAAACTCGCTGGAATTACTCGGATTACCGCCTCACAATCTCCAACTGAAAGTCGGGTTAGTAATCATAATGTTACGAAACATAAACCAACCACGCAGTGGCGTAGAAAGGGTATGCGGTACCCGGGGCGGAAACTAAATTGTACACCCCTAAATTGTGCACTAGGGTAAACTGGGGTACCCTTGACTTTGGGGCACATTTGACTTTGACGTTTTCGGTATGAACGAACCGTTATTTTTCAATAATATGTTTTATAAATTTTGCATCATAGTATTTTAGTAATCGTCACGAAGTTTGACGATTCTTGCATTACACAAAAAAAAGTAACAGGTGTTTTTGTGTTTTTGCGGGTGTAACTGTTATTTTCCGGCATTGATACGTAAGGACCTCCTGATCAAGTTATAAAAGTTTATCAAAGTATCTTTTGCAAAAGATAAAAACAACTATTTATGTTTCTGAAAATATAAGTGAATTTCAATAAAACTAAATATAAACTAAAAAAATTTTTAAAAAAAGAAGCCGAGAGCTTTTCGGGTGCATTTGACATTTTTGATTGGGGATCTTTTTACATTTGTGTTGGGGCACTTTTGATATTTTTGGGGCTTTGGAAGTCGAGCGGTTAGCGTGCTCGACTGCCAACCCAGAGGTTCCGGGTTCGAATCCCGGTCTTGCCATGGTCCTATGCTTTTACCTTTCTTTAATTCGTTCCTCATATCTAAAAATTCATCATTATATTCGACTTTGGAAGTTATAGTTGGTGGTAGAGATGTTTGTGGAATGAGATTGCTTAATAACTAGAATTGACTGAGGTAAAGCATAACACTTGCCTCAGATTCAAATTCGCATGTTAATTTAGCGCTCCGCCACACATTCATCATTCTACACTTGTCGTCTTGATTCCACTTTCCCTCCTACTTATCTATCTCCCCATATACGAACCAAGGCAGACTTGACTGACTAAGTTTGACACCTGAAATTCTTGGTTCAGAGCTAAAAACAAAAATCATTTAACACTTTTTTAATATATTTCTAGATTGGTTTTAATGAAAAATGTGGTTTCAAACATTAGAAGAAGAAATAAAAACACATGATGAGAACAGAACGTTGGTTAACGAATGAAGAATGAAAGTCTAGTAATTTATAACATTCTATTGATATTAGTAATTCTAATAACAACTATAGCTTTGATTCTTTTAGGTGGTTCTGTGATGCAAGTCTTATTTCTTTCCAAGTATTCAGCCACTTCACTTTTAAATTATTTTTTAAATAGAGCATTAACATCAGTGGTATTCCCAAAAGCGTTAAAGACACTTGTGGTTATCGTTAACTGGCCCTTAACTACCTAACCTGTTAACTCGTATCCATAACATCTTTGCTAGCAATGTTTATTCCTAACTTTGGCAGTTCGTTATAGAAAACTGTTGCTCGCTAACTACTCGCTAACTGAAATAATAATAAAGTTAATAGTTTTAATCTAAATTGAGTGAATTTTACTATTTTAAATTTACCCATCAATTGTATCGAACTGATCTTGTTACATTCGGTATTTTAATTCTATTCTGCTCTTACAAACACGAACTAAAGAGATATTGAATTTTTTTATGAATAAGGCTGGTTTTTTCGATTTCTTAAATAGTGTAAATATTCATGTCAAATGTGGCCCTTCAAATGTCAAAGGTGCCCCGTGGTAGGGGCACATTTGACAAAACGACTTTTTTTAGAAAATGTTAAAAAAAATATATGTTAGGATGTTGATAATACAATTTCCTATTTAAGTTTGAAAGCTAAATAATCAACGCTTATAGGGAATACAAAATTTTTAATATCGGTCATCAATTTTTGGAGCAATAACACTTTGAAAAAAAGGTGTCAAATCTACCCCAGCTTACTCTACATATTTTCGAATCAATCTCTACAAAAATGACATATTTTAGAACAGATTTAAAAAAAAAGCAAAACTATGCTTTCCATTGATATTTGATAAAAGAAGTAAGAATCTAAAATTTTCAGAAACTTAAAGAATTTTCTCTGAATTGTTCCAATATTTTTGTCTACCGAGCTTATAAGTTGTGAGAGAACAATTTACTATCAGTAAACCACACAATATGAGTTTTAAATAATTGAAGAACTGACATTATGAAGTTATAAGAACTGAAGTAAGTTTACTTACGAAAACTTTGAAAAATTTACGAAAAATTTTGCATAATTGAAGAAAAAATAGAACCTGGAAGCAAAACGTTGAAAAATTTTCCCTCAGTGATCCTGAATAACTATTAATATAAATATTTTTTCGAAATCAGTCCACGTCTTCTACATAAAATTTAAGATAAAATTCATTTATAAACATTTTCCATAATTCTTATCAATTTCTTTATAGTTTCTGTATTAATCTCCGTCTCGACGTTGATAGACAAGACTGAGGTCTGTAACATTTGACTGCCCAATTCTCGAGAATAAATATCACAGTATCACAATATCACAGTGATACCAAATTGATATCAGAAATTTGTTTCATACTCATTATCTATATAATTCCCAAAGCAAACTTGCCCAGGTTAGACAAGATCAAGAGTCATGAATGGCTCAAAAAGAACTGGCAATTCCAAGAAATCTGGTGATTATTTACATTCGGTGACTGAGAACATAATTTAATTTTAATAATTTTAATAATTTGAAAGTAACTGTACATCTTCTCTTAAAAACTGTATTTTTGACAGGTTTTGTTGGTTAATTTGAACAGAATAAGAATTATTTTAATACAATTAATAACACAGTACAACACTTAAGAAATCCCAAGAGGTTTCTCAACGGTTTCTTAATGTTTTGGGTTCGGTGAATCCGAATCTGAAGTCAGAATTTTCGGGTCGCCCTAGGTTTTCGAACTACAGGGGAGGCAGAATTCTAACCCCCTACTGTTAATGAAATCAATATGATTATTACAAAAATCAAAAATTATGTGGTAAAAATACCTTTTGCCAAATTTTGCATCCCATTTTGGCGTGCACCCGGGGCGGGTGTACTTATTTTCAAATCAAATATAAATCAAACATACCCCAATTTTTACACATTTGCAACAGCTTTTCACAAATTCACAAAACAAACACACATTTTTTTTTTAAAGAACAGGACAACGTCTGTCGGGACAGCTATCAAAAATAAAAATATACTTTATTTCAGCTGCGGTTAACGGTATTTGAACAATATTTGATACTTCGGTTCAGTGCACTTACCATGCTTTTTCTAAATATCAATCCGCCACGACTTTGCAACGGAACCACACTTTCAGTGAAAATAAAAATTGAAGGCAAAATAATGTTTGCCGGGTCAGCTAGTTTTAAATATTTAATCAAAAAATATTAATTAAAATAAAAATTGCTACTACTATGAAGATCGAAGATGTAAGTTTTTTTTATGTTTATTTAAATATTAAGTTTAAAGAATTTAAATTAGGGCGAGGAAAAAATCGTGCACAATTTATTAAAAAATTATTTTGTTGTTTCATTTTTACTGTGTGTCTGATGGCTTTGTTTTAATTCTTCTTCACTGCTACGTTTGTCAATTTATTTTTTTACGAATTTTTCAAACAACAACAAATTTTCGATTTGACCAACTATGCCAAATTGAGTACTTTTTTCCATGTGTTACCACCTTTTGCAAAAAAAGGCAAAAATTAAATTGACATTAGGTAAAAATAAAGTAAAATAATTAAACTTTGATTTTAAAATTCAAGGTAACATGTAGGATTGCCACTAATATTTATTTATTTTTACGAATTCTGTGATGGGGCGAACTCTAGGTAAAAATGGATCACTGAATCAGAATCCTTTGTAAGAATTGAAAAATTATATGATTTTTTACCACAGGGTTGCCACCTTATAATATATATTTTTTAAAAGCTTCAGCTGTATTTTTTTATTATATGTAAAATTTTGACTGCATCAAAAAATCGTTAATGTTTCCGACAAAATTTAACCAGGCGAATGTTTTTGAATTTATTTTCAAATCGGGAACGATTTTAATGGAAAGGTTGTTACTTTTTGTGATTTTGTAAAAAATTCGTCCGAAAAAATACGTAGCTGTTAAGTTTGGAGTTGTATTCAATCGTGTTTAAAACATTCTCCGCACCCTGTTTAAATAATTATGTTTCAGCATAGGAGTTTTGAATGTTTTTTTTTTTTTTGTGTTTTCTAAAGCAATCTGACGTGAGGAAAACCCTATTGACATAAAAGACAAAATTTTAAGAAATGTTTATACGGTCAGTACCAAAAGGGGGAGAAGTAATGTATGGAATACCTTCGGTATGATTACACTGTGCTAGTTGCAAAATCCATCAAACGAGGGACCCAGGAGGATAACATAATTCGAGTGCGCTGATCCTAATGGTGCTATGGGTATTTTTAAGTTAGCTCTAGTTTTCGAGTTATTCGAAAAACAAAATATCACTATTAAGGATAAAATGGAAGCAATTTTATTTTTCATTTTTTACAATTTATTTATATTAAATCGATATAAATTGATAGAATAACCATTGTATCGACAAATATATATCAAATAAAAACAATTTGAAGAATATTAATTCGATTTAGTTGATTTAAGAGTGACTTTCCCGCAAAAAAGTTAATACAAAAAAATATGCAGTAAGTGTTGCAATAAAATTATAAGTTCATTAATGTTATTTTAGCATTTATAACAGTTGTTATATTGTCAGATTATATTATCTGTCAGTCTGTTGCGTAGTGACCGACAGTATTATAAATTGACCGATCAAAATTATTAGAAATGTTGAAGAACTCTTCAACACACATGAAACAATCAGTTTCATGAAAAAGCTGTAGTAGCTGAACTCTATTGTTATTGCATTGTTATTATTTATTATTAGTTTTTTATTTTAATTGTTATTTATTATAATTATTATTATTACTAGTATTATTACATGCAAAGAAATTGTTCGTTAGCCGCAACTGAAAAATTCCCCAACTATACTTCGTTTGCGAACGATAAAAATATTCTTGCTTGAAACAAAAAAACATCGAACTAAATGAAATTTTATCATTGTTTTGTAAGTTCATGTTTAACCGAGTGTGCTGGCATTCGAGTCTAGGAACTCGTTTGACCTGGGTTCAATCCCCAACAAGAACACCAAATATTTTTTTTTTAATTAATTTTTTTTAATTAAAACTTATTTTGAAATTATTTTTGAATTAAATAAAAATTTTTGGTACTAACACAGCCAAGATTCGAACCCACGCCTTCCGCGTGACAGTCTAGCACGCTTCCACTGACCTTTTGTGTAGAATGAATTTTTTTAGATTACAAATGTGTGTGTCATAAGAAATGGATCTTATTTCTACAAATGAAGTTTTCAGTTGAACAAAACAAATTTTTCGGTTGCCGCAATTTAAAAACAACTTATGTTAATGGCAAACGAAATTAATTTGCAACTAAATAACGCGTTTGCTGCAACTGACTATCATTATGACAACTGTTCAAACGTTTCCAAAAAATTATTTTAAGCACGACAAACGAAGTTCGTTTACAAACTGGCGAAATTATTGGAATTTTCAGGTGAAAATATTCGACAAAAAGCTGACAAAATATTGAATATATTCGGTTGTAAGCTTGATGAAAAGTCAACAATTGTTACCAATAGGGGGTCAAATATGAAATCATCCTTTTGTATCTACGACAACCTTCACTGCATCAACCATTTGTTGCACAACTCCATAAAAAAGTCAGTGAATGACACCTACGAAATAAAAGAACTGTGTGATGCATCAAAAAAACTAGTAAAGTATTTCAAAAAATCAGATGAAAACTCGAATTTGACTTCATCACTTTAAAGTTTTTCGCTAACACGGTTTTTTATATGCTTGAGTCCATAGAAAAAAATTGGTGTGAAATAAATAATATTCTAACAGAAAAAAATCAAATCGCCAGAACGAACAACATTCACTTAAGTTATGTAAAAGCCTTACTAAAAATTTTAAAGCCGTTTGAAGAATCTTCGAAACAGTTGGAAGGTGAAAAATATTTCAGAATTCATTTATCGCTCGTAAATATCAATAAACTAAAAAAAAGCTTGTATTGTCGAATAAACAGATTTAATTGCAATTCAAACTTTTAAAAATGATTTACACAACCAACTTAACACAACAGTTTTGCAAAATACAACAATTTACCACAAAGTTGCAGTATTTCTGTTTCCGCCTGCAAACAAATTAATTTATTTTGATGAAAACGAAAGAGAACAAATAAAATGCAAGTGCAAACATTTTATGAATTCATACATTACTGAAGTTAATGAACAGGAAAATCAACATATGACTGCAGAATCGAGTATTACCCTGGAAGCTGGGCTTTTTTCTGATTTTGTACAACCAGCAAAAATTGGCAGCACTGAAGAGACGATCAGCAAAGAGTTAAACAGCTATGCAAACGCGAATATCACCTATACTGAAGAATTTTATGTACTACTACAAAAATGAGTTTCCTTTGCTTTTTAAAGTCAGCTGCAAAATTTTGGCAATTCCAGCAAGCAGCGCGGCTTCCGAGAGAGTTTTTTTAAATGCCAGGCAACTGATCTCCGAAAAACGTAGCGGAATAGCTTGTAATCCAACTTTTGTTAACGAAATTATGTTTTTGCATTGCAATGTGGACAATGCCAATCAGCCCTATCATGAATAATTTTTCACACGGATTTGTTAAGGGAATTTCCGTTTTTAAGATAAAGCTTTAGAACTTTTTGAAAATTTCTTATGCAAATTTGTTCACCAACCACCAATATTAATTAATGAATAAAAAAAATTTAATGTCCTTATCTGCTATCTTAAGAACGAAAACTTTATTTTTCAAATCCATGTGACAAATTATTCTCCATAGGCTTGAATATAAGAACAGGCCAAATCAACATGTTCCTATTAATTTTGATCTCATTTTTCATTTATTTTTTCATTAAAACTGAAGGACTTTTATTTTACTATTTTTTTTTCGAAATATAAACTAAGAACGAAAAGTTAGCTAAATAATATACTGAATAAATTATATAAATAGACTAAATTGTTATGGTTCTATTATTGTTTTGTGTTTAATGTAACTAATTTGAATGTATTTTAAGTGTTTTCATTTCTTTAAATAAAACAAATACAACATAAAAATACAACAAATGTTAATTTCTTTACATAAAAAAAATTTTCAAATTAACAATATGGCAGCATGTTAATTCAAAGCAACTAAACTAAAAGGAAGCCGACTGAGTACCTTAAAACAAAAGACAAGTAATAACATTCAAATAAGTGAGTCAAATAATGAAAGCAACTCGCCTTCAAACTTTCAGATGAGCCAAATCATCTATTGCCACTTATTGTCGTATGCATGTTTTTATTGCTTTGACTGCATTGTGCAATGTCGTAGAGCAACAATGTCTTAGGTCTCTATTCATTAGCATTTATTTGTTTTGTTTCTCTTCGCAGCAATCATACACTTGATTTGTTCGCAGAGACCAATATAGTGATTGTAGTATGAAAGGAACATATGTCTTGAAACCTGTTTCAAATGCACTCATGCAGCCCTTTATAATCCATCCGAAAACACGGCTACCTCCCACACAACCCACAATACCGAAAACACTAGGAGTGTTTCCGTACACAATGTCGAGTAAAGTTCAAGCTGAGAGAGTTAAACTAAATTTGAAAGAATTGTCAAAAGTGCGGAAACAACTTCTAGCTAGTTTCAAGCACAAAAACAGCTGATTGCCTATCAAACGTAAACAATGCAAATTAAGACTTGTCTATTCATTGCATTTTTTCCTTTTAACATATATTTATTGTTATGAATTGAATTTTTCTATTTGTAAATTTCTTTCAACCGCACAACATAAACATAAAACACATTAAAAATGTCAGTTTTGAGTTTGCTTCTTCTTCTTCATGCTTGTTCTTATAATGCTGGAAGAAATCCGGGTTCGAATCCCGGTCTTGCCATGGTCCTATGCTTTTACCTTTCTTTAATTCGTTCCTCATATCTAAAAATTCATCATTATATTCGACTTTGGAAGTTATAGTTGGTGGTAGAGATGTTTGTGGAATGAGATTGCTTAATAACTAGAATTGACTGAGGTAAAGCATAACACTTGCCTCAGATTCAAATTCGCATGTTAATTTAGCGCTCCGCCACACATTCATCATTCTACACTTGTCGTCTTGATTCCACTTTCCCTCCTACTTATCTATCTCCCCATATACGATCCAAGGCAGACTTGACTGACTAAGTTTGACACCTGAAATTCTTGGTTCAGAGCTAAAAACAAAAATCATTTAACACTTTTTTAATATATTTCTAGATTGGTTTTAATGAAAAATGTGGTTTCAAACATTAGAAGAAGAAATAAAAACACATGATGAGAACAGAACGTTGGTTAACGAATGAAGAATGAAAGTCTAGTAATTTATAACATTCTATTGATATTAGTAATTCTAATAACAACTATAGCTTTGATTCTTTTAGGTGGTTCTGTGATGCAAGTCTTATTTCTTTCCAAGTATTCAGCCACTTCACTTTTAAATTATTTTTTAAATAGAGCATTAACATCAGTGGTATTCCCAAAAGCGTTAAAGACACTTGTGGTTATCGTTAACTGGCCCTTAACTACCTAACCTGTTAACTCGTATCCATAACATCTTTGCTAGCAATGTTTATTCCTAACTTTGGCAGTTCGTTATAGAAAACTGTTGCTCGCTAACTACTCGCTAACTGAAATAATAATAAAGTTATTAGTTTTAATCTAAATTGAGTGAATTTTACTATTTTAAATTTACCCATCAATTGTATCGAACTGATCTTGTTACATTCGGTATTTTAATTCTATTCTGCTCTTACAAACACGAACTAAAGAGATATTGAATTTTTTTATGAATAAGGCTGGTTTTTTCGATTTCTTAAATAGTGTAAATATTCATGTCAAATGTGGCCCTTCAAATGTCAAAGGTGCCCCGTGGTAGGGGCACATTTGACAAAACGACTTTTTTTAGAAAATGTTAAAAAAAATATATGTTAGGATGTTGATAATACAATTTCCTATTTAAGTTTGAAAGCTAAATAATCAACGCTTATAGGGAATACAAAATTTTTAATATCGGTCATCAATTTTTGGAGCAATAACACTTTGAAAAAAAGGTGTCAAATCTACCCCAGCTTACTCTACATATTTTCGAATCAATCTCTACAAAAATGACATATTTTAGAACAGATTTAAAAAAAAAGCAAAACTATGCTTTCCATTGATATTTGATAAAAGAAGTAAGAATCTAAAATTTTCAGAAACTTAAAGAATTTTCTCTGAATTGTTCCAATATTTTTGTCTACCGAGCTTATAAGTTGTGAGAGAACAATTTACTATCAGTAAACCACACAATATGAGTTTTAAATAATTGAAGAACTGACATTATGAAGTTATAAGAACTGAAGTAAGTTTACTTACGAAAACTTTGAAAAATTTACGAAAAATTTTGCATAATTGAAGAAAAAATAGAACCTGGAAGCAAAACGTTGAAAAATTTTCCCTCAGTGATCCTGAATAACTATTAATATAAATATTTTTTCGAAATCAGTCCACGTCTTCTACATAAAATTTAAGATAAAATTCATTTATAAACATTTTCCATAATTCTTATCAATTTCTTTATAGTTTCTGTATTAATCTCCGTCTCGACGTTGATAGACAAGACTGAGGTCTGTAACATTTGACTGCCCAATTCTCGAGAATAAATATCACAGTATCACAATATCACAGTGATACCAAATTGATATCAGAAATTTGTTTCATACTCATTATCTATATAATTCCCAAAGCAAACTTGCCCAGGTTAGACAAGATCAAGAGTCATGAATGGCTCAAAAAGAACTGGCAATTCCAAGAAATCTGGTGATTATTTACATTCGGTGACTGAGAACATAATTTAATTTTAATAATTTTAATAATTTGAAAGTAACTGTACATCTTCTCTTAAAAACTGTATTTTTGACAGGTTTTGTTGGTTAATTTGAACAGAATAAGAATTATTTTAATACAATTAATAACACAGTACAACACTTAAGAAATCCCAAGAGGTTTCTCAACGGTTTCTTAATGTTTTGGGTTCGGTGAATCCGAATCTGAAGTCAGAATTTTCGGGTCGCCCTAGGTTTTCGAACTACAGGGGAGGCAGAATTCTAACCCCCTACTGTTAATGAAATCAATATGATTATTACAAAAATCAAAAATTATGTGGTAAAAATACCTTTTGCCAAATTTTGCATCCCATTTTGGCGTGCACCCGGGGCGGGTGTACTTATTTTCAAATCAAATATAAATCAAACATACCCCAATTTTTACACATTTGCAACAGCTTTTCACAAATTCACAAAACAAACACACATTTTTTTTTTAAAGAACAGGACAACGTCTGTCGGGACAGCTATCAAAAATAAAAATATACTTTATTTCAGCTGCGGTTAACGGTATTTGAACAATATTTGATACTTCGGTTCAGTGCACTTACCATGCTTTTTCTAAATATCAATCCGCCACGACTTTGCAACGGAACCACACTTTCAGTGAAAATAAAAATTGAAGGCTAAATAATGTTTGCCGGGTCAGCTAGTTTTAAATATTTAATCAAAAAATATTAATTAAAATAAAAATTGCTACTACTATGAAGATCGAAGATGTAAGTTTTTTTTATGTTTATTTAAATATTAAGTTTAAAGAATTTAAATTAGGGCGAGGAAAAAATCGTGCACAATTTATTAAAAAATTATTTTGTTGTTTCATTTTTACTGTGTGTCTGATGGCTTTGTTTTAATTCTTCTTCACTGCTACGTTTGTCAATTTATTTTTTTACGAATTTTTCAAACAACAACAAATTTTCGATTTGACCAACTATGCCAAATTGAGTACTTTTTTCCATGTGTTACCACCTTTTGCAAAAAAAGGCAAAAATTAAATTGACATTAGGTAAAAATAAAGTAAAATAATTAAACTTTGATTTTAAAATTCAAGGTAACATGTAGGATTGCCACTAATATTTATTTATTTTTACGAATTCTGTGATGGGGCGAACTCTAGGTAAAAATGGATCACTGAATCAGAATCCTTTGTAAGAATTGAAAAATTATATGATTTTTTACCACAGGGTTGCCACCTTATAATATATATTTTTTAAAAGCTTCAGCTGTATTTTTTTATTATATGTAAAATTTTGACTGCATCAAAAAATCGTTAATGTTTCCGACAAAATTTAACCAGGCGAATGTTTTTGAATTTATTTTCAAATCGGGAACGATTTTAATGGAAAGGTTGTTACTTTTTGTGATTTTGTAAAAAATTCGTCCGAAAAAATACGTAGCTGTTAAGTTTGGAGTTGTATTCAATCGTGTTTAAAACATTCTCCGCACCCTGTTTAAATAATTATGTTTCAGCATAGGAGTTTTGAATGTTTTTTTTTTTTTGTGTTTTCTAAAGCAATCTGACGTGAGGAAAACCCTATTGACATAAAAGACAAAATTTTAAGAAATGTTTATACGGTCAGTACCAAAAGGGGGAGAAGTAATGTATGGAATACCTTCGGTATGATTACACTGTGCTAGTTGCAAAATCCATCAAACGAGGGACCCAGGAGGATAACATAATTCGAGTGCGCTGATCCTAATGGTGCTATGGGTATTTTTAAGTTAGCTCTAGTTTTCGAGTTATTCGAAAAACAAAATATCACTATTAAGGATAAAATGGAAGCAATTTTATTTTTCATTTTTTACAATTTATTTATATTAAATCGATATAAATTGATAGAATAACCATTGTATCGACAAATATATATCAAATAAAAACAATTTGAAGAATATTAATTCGATTTAGTTGATTTAAGAGTGACTTTCCCGCAAAAAAGTTAATACAAAAAAATATGCAGTAAGTGTTGCAATAAAATTATAAGTTCATTAATGTTATTTTAGCATTTATAACAGTTGTTATATTGTCAGATTATATTATCTGTCAGTCTGTTGCGTAGTGACCGACAGTATTATAAATTGACCGATCAAAATTATTAGAAATGTTGAAGAACTCTTCAACACACATGAAACAATCAGTTTCATGAAAAAGCTGTAGTAGCTGAACTCTATTGTTATTGCATTGTTATTATTTATTATTAGTTTTTTATTTTAATTGTTATTTATTATAATTATTATTATTACTAGTATTATTACATGCAAAGAAATTGTTCGTTAGCCGCAACTGAAAAATTCCCCAACTATACTTCGTTTGCGAACGATAAAAATATTCTTGCTTGAAACAAAAAAACATCGAACTAAATGAAATTTTATCATTGTTTTGTAAGTTCATGTTTAACCGAGTGTGCTGGCATTCGAGTCTAGGAACTCGTTTGACCTGGGTTCAATCCCCAACAAGAACACCAAATATTTTTTTTTTAATTAATTTTTTTTAATTAAAACTTATTTTGAAATTATTTTTGAATTAAATAAAAATTTTTGGTACTAACACAGCCAAGATTCGAACCCACGCCTTCCGCGTGACAGTCTAGCACGCTTCCACTGACCTTTTGTGTAGAATGAATTTTTTTAGATTACAAATGTGTGTGTCATAAGAAATGGATCTTATTTCTACAAATGAAGTTTTCAGTTGAACAAAACAAATTTTTCGGTTGCCGCAATTTAAAAACAACTTATGTTAATGGCAAACGAAATTAATTTGCAACTAAATAACGCGTTTGCTGCAACTGACTATCATTATGACAACTGTTCAAACGTTTCCAAAAAATTATTTTAAGCACGACAAACGAAGTTCGTTTACAAACTGGCGAAATTATTGGAATTTTCAGGTGAAAATATTCGACAAAAAGCTGACAAAATATTGAATATATTCGGTTGTAAGCTTGATGAAAAGTCAACAATTGTTACCAATAGGGGGTCAAATATGAAATCATCCTTTTGTATCTACGACATCCTTCACTGCATCAACCATTTGTTGCACAACTCCATAAAAAAGTCAGTGAATGACACCTACGAAATAAAAGAACTGTGTGATGCATCAAAAAAACTAGTAAAGTATTTCAAAAAATCAGATGAAAACTCGAATTTGACTTCATCACTTTAAAGTTTTTCGCTAACACGGTTTTTTATATGCTTGAGTCCATAGAAAAAAATTGGTGTGAAATAAATAATATTCTAACAGAAAAAAATCAAATCGCCAGAACGAACAACATTCACTTAAGTTATGTAAAAGCCTTACTAAAAATTTTAAAGCCGTTTGAAGAATCTTCGAAACAGTTGGAAGGTGAAAAATATTTCAGAATTCATTTATCGCTCGTAAATATCAATAAACTAAAAAAAAGCTTGTATTGTCGAATAAACAGATTTAATTGCAATTCAAACTTTTAAAAATGATTTACACAACCAACTTAACACAACAGTTTTGCAAAATACAACAATTTACCACAAAGTTGCAGTATTTCTGTTTCCGCCTGCAAACAAATTAATTTATTTTGATGAAAACGAAAGAGAACAAATAAAATGCAAGTGCAAACATTTTATGAATTCATACATTACTGAAGTTAATGAACAGGAAAATCAACATATGACTGCAGAATCGAGTATTACCCTGGAAGCTGGGCTTTTTTCTGATTTTGTACAACCAGCAAAAATTGGCAGCACTGAAGAGACGATCAGCAAAGAGTTAAACAGCTATGCAAACGCGAATATCACCTATACTGAAGAATTTTATGTACTACTACAAAAATGAGTTTCCTTTGCTTTTTAAAGTCAGCTGCAAAATTTTGGCAATTCCAGCAAGCAGCGCGGCTTCCGAGAGAGTTTTTTTAAATGCCAGGCAACTGATCTCCGAAAAACGTAGCGGAATAGCTTGTAATCCAACTTTTGTTAACGAAATTATGTTTTTGCATTGCAATGTGGACAATGCCAATCAGCCCTATCATGAATAATTTTTCACACGGATTTGTTAAGGGAATTTCCGTTTTTAAGATAAAGCTTTAGAACTTTTTGAAAATTTCTTATGCAAATTTGTTCACCAACCACCAATATTAATTAATGAATAAAAAAAATTTAATGTCCTTATCTGCTATCTTAAGAACGAAAACTTTATTTTTCAAATCCATGTGACAAATTATTCTCCATAGGCTTGAATATAAGAACAGGCCAAATCAACATGTTCCTATTAATTTTGATCTCATTTTTCATTTATTTTTTCATTAAAACTGAAGGACTTTTATTTTACTATTTTTTTTTCGAAATATAAACTAAGAACGAAAAGTTAGCTAAATAATATACTGAATAAATTATATAAATAGACTAAATTGTTATGGTTCTATTATTGTTTTGTGTTTAATGTAACTAATTTGAATGTATTTTAAGTGTTTTCATTTCTTTAAATAAAACAAATACAACATAAAAATACAACAAATGTTAATTTCTTTACATAAAAAAAATTTTCAAATTAACAATATGGCAGCATGTTAATTCAAAGCAACTAAACTAAAAGGAAGCCGACTGAGTACCTTAAAACAAAAGACAAGTAATAACATTCAAATAAGTGAGTCAAATAATGAAAGCAACTCGCCTTCAAACTTTCAGATGAGCCAAATCATCTATTGCCACTTATTGTCGTATGCATGTTTTTATTGCTTTGACTGCATTGTGCAATGTCGTAGAGCAACAATGTCTTAGGTCTCTATTCATTAGCATTTATTTGTTTTGTTTCTCTTCGCAGCAATCATACACTTGATTTGTTCGCAGAGACCAATATAGTGATTGTAGTATGAAAGGAACATATGTCTTGAAACCTGTTTCAAATGCACTCATGCAGCCCTTTATAATCCATCCACAAACACGGCTACCTCCCACACAACCCACAATACCGAAAACACTAGGAGTGTTTCCGTACACAATGTCGAGTAAAGTTCAAGCTGAGAGAGTTAAACTAAATTTGAAAGAATTGTCAAAAGTGCGGAAACAACTTCTAGCTAGTTTCAAGCACAAAAACAGCTGATTGCCTATCAAACGTAAACAATGCAAATTAAGACTTGTCTATTCATTGCATTTTTTCCTTTTAACATATATTTATTGTTATGAATTGAATTTTTCTATTTGTAAATTTCTTTCAACCGCACAACATAAACATAAAACACATTAAAAATGTCAGTTTTGAGTTTGCTTCTTCTTCTTCATGCTTGTTCTTATAATGCTGGAAGAAATTCTTCCAGCACACTTTGAGCTAGTTTCGAGCTCGAGAGAACGATTTTGTGCTTGTTCTTCTTCTCTCTTTTGAGCTAGAAAAAGTACGGAAACACGATCTAGCAGCTTGCAAGTTACTACAATCGAGTACGGAAACACACCTACTATTAAAGCATTAATTTGTGCGTCACAGGAATAAAACTTAGTATTTGTAAATTTTTCATCAAAATTGCAATGTATATAAAATGTGGGCTTCATCCACAAACGGGCTCGCCTATTTTCAATACTATAATTGTGTTCTGAAAAAGTAGGTTTTGGGTATTTCATAATCGGACTAGAGCGACTTTAGACTATCTTTACTTATTTTTCTCTAAATATGATGCCTTTTTGATCATATTCCGAGAAACATTTTTCTGATAGTAGCTTAACAACTAAAGCAAAAGTTTCGATTTGGAATCTGTCAGCACCAGTAAAATTGATTGTTTCGGGTTCTTTTTTGCTGTTTTTTCTAGTTATTTCTCTCTTCTAGTCTTCCAGACAAATCGATTCAGGTTCTTAGCACTATTCTCAAACCCTGAAAATTCACTTCGCTAATCTGTTACGAATTCGATAAGTGAAGAAAGCAGCTATCAAATCAGTATCTACTTTTTGCTAATATTAGTTGATTGCACTTCGAAGCGCCTGCGGGGCCCCTACCTGCTCGGGGCCGGGGGCTGCAGCCTCCCTAAAAATTCCAACTTTGGTCGCAGCTACGCCTAGACAGCGGGCCATTGTTGATATAAATTTAACAAAATAAAATATAATATACTTTGTAGTTCTGATTTTAAGATGTGTTCGTATTAAGTTGTGGTGTTTTTATGAATGTTAACCAAATGTTGTTTTTAATCGGAGAATAATTTCAGGTTGTTATTGTGTATTACTTTAATTTTATATCGAATTTTTATAGCAGTATTTTCGGGTGAAATAATCTTAATAACTTCATATGGACCTTCCCAAAGAGAAGAAAATTTATTTTTCCTGGTCTGGTTTCTAATCAAAACCTTTTCTCCAACGTTAAATGTTTTTGGTTTGGAACCTTTGTCATATTGTTCTTTTGATTTTTCTTTTTTATATTTCAAAGTTTGGCCTGCAATTTTAAATCCGTGTTGTAGACGTGCCTTTAACTCATTTGCAGTAGTTATAGTTTAATGACGGGTCTTTTTGTAAAGTGGATGGAATTTTTGCAGGGTATCCATAGAGTAATTCATGAGGGCTGTAATTGGTGCTACTGTGAGGCGTGTTGTTGAAAACAAATTATTGACATAATGTCGAAGATATTCCGCAAGTGTGCGATGGCTTCTTTCAAGTGCTCCATTTGTTTGTGGATGATATGGAGTTGTTTGTAATTTTTTAATTTTTAATAATTTACATACTTCTTTAAATAAATCGCTAAGAAAATTAGTACCTTGATCAGTTAATAGTGAATCTGGAAATCCAAATCGACAGAGTATTTGTTCTACAAAAGCTCTTGCAACTGTGGTTGCTTCTGCATTCTCTAAAGGCATGGCTTCAGTAAATTTGGTTAAATCGTCTTGAAAAGTTAAGATGTATTTATTACTTTTGTAAGTCACTGGAAGTGGACCTAATATGTCTAAAGCCACTCTTTCAAATGGTGAAGAGCTCGTCGTTGTAATTTTCATTGGCACTTTTGGAGATTTATTTAGTTTATTTTTCTGGCATGATTCACATTTTCTTATGTAATTTGGTATATCAATTTTCATTGTGTGCCAGTAGTAGTTTGCTTTTAATATTTTTAGCGTTCTATTTACTCCTTGATGTCCTCCAAGCGGTGATTCATGATATTCTCGTAAAATTGTTTCTATTTCATTAATGTTTTCCAAAATTGTTCTTTTGTTGATATGCAAATTAATTGTTTTGTCGGAAAATATTTCTTTAAGCATTGTTTTAAAATTTTCTTTAAACTGTGGGTTAATGTTTGGGATTGATATGGCTATAGAATCATTATTTTGTTTGTAACTTTCGCTTTTTATTTTGTTTAGCGTTTTCTTTGCTAATTCTTGATCTTTTGAAGTTTTAAAAGGAATAGGAAATGTCGTCGTATGCAAATTTACGTTATTATATGAGTATAACTCTATTTCACCTATTAAAGGTTTTATAAATTGTGGAATTGATTTCAATATAAATTTTTCTTCTAAAGATTCTGTTAGAGGTAATATTAATATTTTTAATGCAGATTTTTTATTGAAATATATTGAATCTTGGGTTTCTTTTATTTTAGAGAATGCCTCGTTCCTTGTATTTTGGGGTTCTTTAATTTTTGTATTTACGTTTTCATTTTGTTCCTTTTTATTTGTCATTTGGCGTGTCATTACCAAAACTTTGTTTACTTTTTCTGCAAGTTTTTCGTCTTCAGTGATTCGACTGAGTGCGTCAGCATTTGTATTACTTTTCCCTGCTTTATATTTGATCGTATATTCATATTCTGATAAGAGAATTCGCCATCTAGCTAATCTGGACATTGGGTCTTTTAGCTTCATTAGCCATTCGAGTGGTTTGTGGTCAGTGTAAATTGTGAACTTTTTACCGTTAATATAAGGTCGGAATTGTTTTACAGCAAAGACAATTGCAAGCAATTCTTTTTCCGTGGTGCTAAAGCGTGTCTCTGCATCATCCAATGTTCGACTTGCAAAACATATTGGCTTATCTTTTCCAATTATACCTTGAGATAAGACTGCGACAAGTCCTGCATCACTCGCATCTGTCGTTACTATGAATTCTTCATCAAAGTTTGGATATGCTCATATTGGAGGGTTAATTAGTTTTTCTTTTAATTTTGAAAATGCTTTATAGCAGAATGCGTCCCAATTGAATTTTATATCTTTTTTAAGTAGTTTAGTTAATGGTTTTGCTGTACTGGAAAAATTTTCAATAAATCTTCTATAATATCCTGCGAATCCTAAAAATGATTTTATTCCTTTCACATTCTTTGGAGTTGGATAAGTTTTAACTACTTTAATTTTTTCGGGATCTGGTTTTATACCGTTTTCAGAAATTATGTGCCCTAAATACGTTAGTTCTTGTTTGAGAAAATTACATTTGTCAGGTTGTAGCTTGAGGTTGTGTTGACGCAATCGGTCAAAAATTTTAATTAATTTGTTGTTATGATCCGATAAGTCATAACCGTACACAACGATGTCGTCGACGTAGACAAAACATTCAAATCCCTGTAAACCAGCGGTGGGCACGCACATACTATCGCATTCTTTGATTGTGTAAAAGCAGAGAAAAACGGAGATCCATTTTACGTATTTTCTCGCTATATTTTAAAAAATTGCGCAACGAGATGTTATTTCCACAAATGCTGAAAAGCAACAACCGAATGCACACGATCGTCAGCCAAACGAAGTAGCTTATACTGTTCATGTGTAGACGTCGCGCAAGCAGCATTTTGCTTCCAATCCCATGGGATAGGAAATTTAATTTTTGCCCTTTTCTGCTGTAAAAACCCATAAGTACGTTGTTCATGAGCCTTTGAAAAGTTGCTGGAGCGTTTTTTAAACCAAATGGCATTCTGTTATATTCGTAGTGCCCAAAAGGTGTGCTGAAAGCAGTTTTACATTTGTCAGATTCTTTAACGGGAATCTGATGAAAACCTTTGGCTAAATCCAGAGTGCTGAAATATTTTGCTTTTCCCAACTGGTCAAGTATGTCAGTAATATTGGGCAATGGGTATGCGTCGCCGACTGTTAAGTCGTTTAATTTTCGAAAATTGACTACAACTCTCCAACGTTTGTAACCTTCGGAATCTGCCTTCTTTGGAACAAGTAAAAGTGGCGAGATCCATGGACTTGAACTTGGGCGAATAATACTATCTTCTAACATTTCATTAACCTGCTTATAAATTTCTTGTCTTTGACTTTCAGGTAGTCTATATGGTCTAACAAATAATGGAGGTTTGTTTGCTTCAGTTATAATTTCATGTTCTGAAGTTTCTGTACAAGTGAGGTGGTCTCCTTCAAAATAAAATAAATCGTTATAATTTCTACAAATTTCTAAAATTGATTTCTTTTCTTCTTTATTACAATGCGTTAGTTCAATGTTTGTTTCTATCTTTTTTTAATCTATCCTTTATTAAGTCTTTTGTTTTATCTAATTTGATTTCATTGAAATTTTCTATATTTTCCCACTCATATTGAATTTTATTTAAATTTATTTCTTTAATATCTTCTGTTGTGTTCATAAAAAGAACTTTAACTTTATTTTTAATTGGGCGTACCAGGGTTTCCGCCAAATATACTCCTGGGTTTATTTATTTCTTGTGGATCACTGCGTCTTTTGTATAAACAAAAGGGATCTCTACAAGTTGTTTGCAGCGAGGTTGTAAGGTAATGGATTGCAGCCCGTAGACATCAGGTTGAGTTGACTCAATCCTGTTTTTACAATTCTTTTCATTATCCAAGAATAATGCCTTAGTTTCCTTTTTACTTGCTTTCACATTATTTTTTGTGATTTTGTTTTTACTTTTAGGTGACAATGTGATGGATTGCGGCCCGTAGACATTAGGTTGAAGATTCTCAATATGACTTATGCCATTCGGCGCATACTCCTGCTCTTCATTCCTATCTTCACAATTCCCTTTGTTACCCGTAGGCAACACATTGTTTCCCTTTTCTGTGTTTTTACAAGTATCTACAATAAATGATTTAAAATTTTATGTTTGCTTACTGCTGCGTTTGAGCAGTCTACTGGTATTTCCAGTTGTTTATTCTTGAAATCTATTTTACAGTTAAATTTTGTGAGAAAATCGCTTCCTAAAATTCCATCATAGGATAAATTAATATTTTTATTTAGAATATGAAAATTGTGACTCAGTATTATCATCTGGTCATTATATGGAACATTTATTGTTTTTATCTGTTCACCTAATGTTTGCATTGAATTAGCTGAAATGGTTGTAACTGTGTGTTTACTTTGTTTGTTAATTCTATACTTTTGTTCTGTGTCTTTTAAAAGGCTTATCTGTGCGCCTGTGTCTACTAAAAGTGAAGTTATATTTTTGTCGGAAGGTTCGAGTTTAATACGAAACACTGGCTCATCGCATCCTTCGGTATTATAATTGAAGATGTTAATGTTGTGCTTGGTGCACATTGGCTTTTATTTGCATCCGGGGAGAAGCGCCGCTGATTTCTTCCCGTGCTATTTCGTTTCCCGATGCAAAATTTGCGTGGTGAGTTTGATTGCGAGGATTGTATTGTCCTCTGGATTGATTGTTTTCTCTAAACGGATTTGGAAATTGTCTAAAAGTTCTATTATTTTCTAAGATTCTGTGATTTTGGTGTCCTTTATATTCTTGCCTTGGCCGCAATCTACACTCTTTGTACGTGTGATTCGACCGTTTGCAGTATGAACAAAATAAAGATTGTACTTCTTTTTTTATATTAGGATGTTTGTTTTGATAAGAATTTTGACTATTATAATTAGAGTAGACGTGATTATTTTTGCGATAGCACATGTTTTCTGTGTGCCCTGACTTTTTACAATATTGGCATGTGGGTTTAAAAGGTGAGGTTTGGTATTGCGAATTTTTTTCCAGCCGTACTGAATGCTCCTCGGCATACATGACAGCTTTCTTCATTTCCCGCTCATTGTGAGCTTTAAGAATTAATCTTAAATTATGATTCCGCAAACCATCCTCGAATACCCGTATTGCCAAGTGATCGTTCTCGCGTTTTAAATATGTGCGAACCGAAATTTCGCTAGTGCTAGAAAATGTAGCTGAATTTAGTGAATGCAGTAATTTTCCAATTCGTTCACCGAATTCTTTAACAGTTTCTCTCAAATTTTGTCTAGCTGTTATAAGTTCGTTTTGGGCAGAGGCTCGCGTTTTTTCTTCTTTGAACTCATTCTCCAAATCTTGTACCAAATCATTCCATTTGGTAAAAGATTTAAATTGGATGAGTTCAAAAGCTGAGCCTTCTAGCCGTGTTTTTATGACCTCTAAAATGAATTTATGTTCTGCGTCGGTCTTAGCAGAAGAAAAAAGTATATAACCGCATGCAATGAATTTATTATATTCGGCTGGGTTGCCGTTAAAAACCGGTACGATATTATAAATGTCGTTCAACGAAAACTTGAGATCCATATTTAAGTACTCAGGATCAGAATCCGCGTCAAAACAAAAATAATTTTCGAAAAATGGTAGAGAAGCAAAGTTCTGTACTACCTTAGTCGCGTGTTGACGAGTAAAAATTTTGAAAATATTTTTTTTTTTATCAGAGCAGAAAATTATAAAACAATATATTGTTTTTTTTTTTTTTTCGCAAAAACTTTCAATTGTATAGTCTACTTAAATATTATTAAAATATGTGAACATATATATTAAGCCGGATCGATTTTGTATGGAGAAAAAAAAAGTCATCCGGACACCGACTCAAAAGTTAGAGGGACTCTTAAAAACTATTTCTGCATCATTTTTTTTTGGATCGGAGAAATCCCCATGGAGCGGTTTTGGTTCTCCTGAACCCTTTTTTGGCCAAAAAATCAAGTTTTTTGCCTATAACTTTTTGTTTCTTCAGAATGCATACCCAAGATAAGCAAAAAAGTAAAGATTGTGATAGTACACATATATTGGTTAAAAATTATTTTGAAATTTGTTGTTCTTACAAACTCTTTTGAGACCCCATAAAATCGATATTTCATCATTTTCGAAAAGGTGTTTTTTTTAAACACCTATAAAATATACATTTTTCGTGGTATTCATATGCATTTAAGCTTATTGGTAAAGTATTGAGCTATTATTTCCATTGGTATAACGTATGGAGTGGTTTTATCAAAAGTCAGTACCATGAAAAATACGTATATTGTAGGCGTTAAAAAAAGAATATTTTTGAAATTCAAGCATTTTGTACTGGAGCGCCATCTGGCGTATACTTTTCTAAAAAATGGTTGTCAGAATTCGATTTAGCGTACCTAAAATCTCAAACATACCAAGATTTGTCAAAATCTAATGGTAATTAAGGCAATTAAATAATAATTAAGCTGAAGAATCCTTCTGAATATCAATTTCTCATGTTTTATATAATTGTGGCACTAAGTTTTGGTTAAACTACACCATAAGATATATCAATAGAAAGAAGAGCTGAATGTCTTTTCACAAGCATAAATGCATATGAATTGCTTCAAAAACAAATGTTTTATAGGTGTTTAAAATAAACATCTTTTCGAAAATGATGAAAAATCGACTTTTTGGGGTCTCAAAAGAGGATGTAAGGACAACAAATTTCAAAATTTTTTTTAACCAATATTTGTGTACTATCACAATCTTTACTTTTTTGCTTATCTTGGGTATGCATTCTGAAGGAAAAAAAAATGATAGGCAAAAAACTTGATTTTTTGGGCAAAAAAAGGGTTTAGGAGAACCAAAACCGCTCCATGGGGATTTCTTCGATCCGAAAAAAAATGATGCAGAAATAGTTTTTAAGAGTCCCTCTAACTTTTGAGTTGGTGTCCGGCAATATCTAAATTTCGATCCGGCTTAATATATATGTATCAGACCTGGGACTAATGCATTAAATGAGGTAATGCATTAACCATAATTTTATCATTAAAACAAATCAATGATAATGGAACTTTATTTCATTACCATTAACTTTTGCAATTTTAATGCATTGTTTTTTACATTAAATTATTTTCTCATCAAAATAATGCATTAATTTTCCATTAGCATTAAATTGTATGGCAAATAATGCATTGATTTTACATTATCATTAAAACGCATTGTAAATAATGCATTATTATTTCATTACCATTAACAACCTATCAAACCAATTTTGATGAAAGGTATTTTAACTAATACAAATCTGCTATGGAGGTGACAGGTGGGTCATTGGAACTTTAATGGATGACTGGTACATTTGGACAAAAATGGATTATTCTATGGCCAATTGAATGCAATGGGATTATCTCAGGTCATAGGCGGTTCGTTGGAACTGTTTTGGGTTCCATGGAATTTTTATGGGTTCCATGGAACTTTTGGACAAAAATGGATGATTCTATGGCCAATCGGATGCAGTGGGATTATCTGAGGTCACAGGCGGGTCATTGGCACATATATGGGTTCCATGGAACATTTGAACCAAAATGGATGATTCTATGGCCAATCGGATGAAATGGGATTATCTGAGGTCACAGGCGGGTCATTGGCACATATATGGGTTGAATGGAACATTTGGACAAAAATGGATGATTCTATGGCCAATCGGATGAAATGGGATTATCTGAGGTCACAGGCGGGTCATTGGCACATATATGGGTTCCATGGAACATTTGAACCAAAATGGATGATTCTATGGCCAATCGGATGAAATGGGATTATCTGAGGTCACAGGCGGGTCATTGGCACATATATGGGTTCCCATTTTTGTCCAAAAGTTCCATTGAACCCATATATGTGCCAATGACCCGCCTGTGACCTCAGATAATCCCATTTCATCCGATTGGCCATAGAATCATCCATTTTGGTCCAAATGTTCCATGGAACCCATATACAGTGTCGGACAAAACATATTGGACTGAACATCTGCTTATATTGTTTTTCAAAAATTCTTTAAAAGCAAAGATCGAACTCATCTAAAAACAATTGTAAAAGAAAAAATTAAGTTAATAGTTCACAAAACAAACAAAATATATTTATTTTCTTCATGTTTTTTAAATAAAAAAAAATTAATGAAACAATATGTCAAAAACTCACGCGACAAAACATATTGGACTATTATTAAAATTCAATATTTTGTAGCATAGCCCCTGTTTTTAATAACATCTCTACATCTTCTTGGCATGGACGTAATAAGGTTATCCATGATGTTTTGAGGAACAGCTGACCAAGCGTCTTTTATTGCTTCAAATAATTTATTTTTGTCTCCATGTACAGTGTACACCCTCTCTATTTATTTTCCTATTCACAATTTCCCACAAGTTCTCAATCGGGTTGAGATCTGGGGATTGTGCTGGCCACTTCATGACGTCGATACCTTCCTCCACAAACCAGTCTTTTACATACTTGGACGAGTGTTTTGGGTCGTTGTCTTGTTGGAACTGCCAAGACAGTGGCATATTCCATTCTGCATAGGGAAGCATCACATTTTGGAGTATATCTTTGCACATGAACCTATCCATTATTCCGTCGATTTTGTGTAAGGGTCCTAAGCTTTTACCAGAAAAGCAACCCCACACCATTACACATCCACCTCCATGCTTAACAGTACCTTTACAATATCGTGGATCTAAACGTTTGTTCTTTGGTCTGCGAACTCTCTTCATTCCATCTGAATCTTTCAAATTAAATTTGGATTCATCCGAAGATAAAACAGTATTCCACTTCTGCACTGTCCAATCCAAATGATCTTGCGCGAACTTTATGCGGCACTTTCGATTTTTCTCCGATATAAAAGGCTTTTTCGCCGCACGAAAACTTTTAAGTCCAGCTGCGCAAGCTCTTCTTTGCACTGTTCTTGTGCTTATGTGGAAATTAAGGGTCTCCAAAACACGTGGAGCAGATTTATCAGGATACTTTTTAAATTCCCTGACTATTCTGGCATCTTCCTTGTGTGTTGTGCATCTTGGACGCCCTCCACTGTGAACCGTTTCAACACTTCCCGAAGCATTATATTTTTTTATTATAAAACTTACACTAGATTTCGGCATAGAATATTTCTTAGAAATATCTTTTTGGGATAAACCGTTTCCAAAGTCTCTTAAAATTAGATTTTTGAACTGAGCATTGTACTTTGTTCTTGCCATTTTCGATAATTTTAAAAAAATATGTAAACGATTCTTAATTTTCACCGTCGCGCTATAAAAATATTTGGATAATGAAAAGTATTTGAATTATGGACAAGAATAACTGTAAATGCACTCACTCTCATCAATTAATGGATGCACTCTCTTTTATCAAAAGATAACGGTTATATTTGATTATTTATTCAACAACAAAGTGATGAGTCCAATATGTTTTGTCGCGTGAGTTTTGGATATGGTTTAAGTATGATCATGAAATAATGTGCGCTCTTAAAAAAAAAAAAAACTAGTAAGGTATATCTTCGACTTGGCCGAAGTTAAAATACCCCCACGGCCGATTCTTAAGGGTAAAAGAATCTTAAATTGGAGAGCTTTTTGTATGAGATTTTGAGAGATTTTATTATTTTTATGTGTCTTAAATACATATATACCAAATTGTTTTCCTGGAGCTTTAATATTAGCCTTTTTATAAAGTTTTCAATTTTGGGATTGTATGGGAGGTGGGCGTGTAAGTGGGTGGGTGACGCCCATTTTTCTAACACACCTCAGTTTTGACATAGAATACACAAATACCGAGTTTCAGTTTTGTTACTTTAATATTAGCCTCTATATAGATTTTTCAATTTTGGGGTTGTATGGGAGGTGGGCGTGTTAGTAGATGAATGACGCCCATTTTTCTAACACATCTCTGTTTTGACATAGAATACATAAATACCGAATTTCAGTATTCTAGCTTTAATATTAGCTTCTTTATAGGGTTTTCAATTTTGGGGTTGTATGGGAGGTAGGCGTGGTTTTCATCCGATTTAGCCCATTCTTGAACTTGATCTTAGTTTTTTAAAACTAAGCTTAAATATCGAATTTCAGCACGATAGCTTCAAAATTACGGCTGTAATCGTGTCCACAGACAGACGGACAGACAGACAGACGGACAGACGGACAGACGGACAGACAGACGGACATGGCTAAATCAACTCGGGTGGTGATGCTGATCAAGAATATATATACTTTTCTATACCTACCACGCCTCCTTGTGGGCGTTACACACGTCGTGACAAAATTAATATACCCCTTACGCAGTACGCGTGGGGGTATAAAAATGTTATTGTTTAGTTAATGAGAAACTATGTACTATCTTCTTCTATGTATTTGAGATGGATACAACACATATTTAAAGAGAATAACAAATAACAATACAGAGCGCATGCAGTCCAATATGTTTTGTCCGACACTGTATGTGCCAATGACCCGCCTGTGACCTCAGATAATCCCATTTCATCCGATTGGCCATAGAATCACCCATTTTTGTCCAAATGTTCCATTGAACCCAAATATGTGCCAATGACCCGCCTGTGACCTCAGATAATCCCATTTCATCCGATTGGCCATAGAATCATCCATTTTGGTCCAAATGTTCCATGGAACCCATATATGTGCCAATGACCCGCCTGTGACCTCAGATAATCCCATTTCATCCGATTGGCCATAGAATCATCCATTTTGGTCCAAATGTTCCATGGAACCCATATATGTGCCAATGACCCGCCTGTGACCTCAGATAATCCCACTGCATCCGATTGGCCATAGAATCATCCATTTTTGTCCAAAAGTTCCATGGAACCCATAAAAATTCCATGGAACGCAAAACAGTTCCAACGAACCGCCTATGACCTGAGATAATCCCATTGCATCCAATTGGCCATAGAATCATTCATTTTTGTCCAAATGTACCAGTCATCCATTAAAGTTCCAATGACCCACCTGTCACCTCCATAGCAGATTTGTATTAGTTAAAATACCTTTCATCAAAATTGGTTTGATAGGTTGTTAATGGTAATGCAATAATAATGCATTATTTACAATGCGTTTTAATGATAATGTAAAATCAATGCATTATTTGCCATACAATTTAATGCTAATGGAAAATTAATGCATTATTTTGATGAGAAAATAATTTAATGTAAAAAACAATGCATTAAAATTGCAAAATTTAATGGTAATGAAATTATTTTTACATTAAATTACATTTTTATTAATTTAATAGTAATGTAAAATTAATGCATTTTGCCCAGGTCTGATATGTATATAATTATTTATTTATTATTTTTTGTTTTTTCTTTGTTTACCATTGTTGTATCAATTCTTCCTCTTGTTCCTGGTGTTGTTGATGTGTTCTTGGTTTTGTTGATGTGTTCTTGTGTTGTTGGTGTTGTTGATGTTGGCTCAGTCCTTTTTCTTGCTTGACGTTGTTGAGAATTTTTCTTTTTTTCTGATTGTTGTTGATGTTTTCCTTCGTTTTGCTGATGCCAGGAGGCTCTTAGTAGCCCTATAGCTGGTTATCCTGGTCTTCGTTTATAGATGGGCCAGGAGACTTCACGTCTTAAAGCTGGTTATCCTGGGCTTTTTATTTTCCTCTTTTTTTTTCCACTTTTTATTCACAGTTTTTTTTTTCACTGCCGCTGTTATAGCCTTGGCATGCTTTTTTTTTTTTTATTTTCACTTTTTAAATTTTCAAGGCCGATGTCGAAGCCTCGGTACGCTTTTTTTTTTAAAAAAAATTTTGTTTATTATTTTTTTGAATATTGAATTTATTTCTTGTATTATTAAAGGTTCTAATTCCCCTTAGTGATACACGATCACGTACACTTTGCATGTTACGCAGTTGCAGGCAATGCACCTTACAAGCAGCACAGTAACTAGGGTAGGTAAATGAACGGTCTTTGCTGACCGTGCAAGCCAATGCCGATGCACCTAAACAGTCACTTGCTTTATTTTTGTTGTCGCCGACGTTTAAGTCGGAACCACTTGACAATATAAACAAAGCATTTGTTTTGTTTATTTTGGTAATTTAAGCATATGCGCTTAAATTAGGTGAGTATGTTTTTCTTTTCTTGAACGCCGGCAATTTGAGTCGCTGTACTCAAATTGGGTTGTTGTCGTTCGTAGTATTATATTTTTTGTTTATTATTTATGTCGAAATGCAGATCGCTGCATTTTTGATATCGACATCTGGTAATAATAATTATTGAGTTGGTTCTTTGGAATTGGTGTGAGGTCGGGTGTACAAAGTGTACATGCAATGTTGTGGGATACAACACTGACTGACTGATGAGAAACCCTCACCTTCTAAACTTTCCCAAGTTCTTTTATTTGTTTTTTGGCTTATTGCTGTTAAAAATAAAATACAAATAGAAACTTGCACAATTGAGAATAAGCTGTTGTTGGCATTTTTAATCGTTCAATCGAATCGAACACAGCTAAAATCTAACTGAACGAATGTTTTTATGAAACACTAGCATCAAATTAAGTTTTGGTAAACGTAGAAAGCAAGTTGAGTTTAGCTGCGTTTTCTACTGCATAATTGTTCTGGAAACGCCAGCGTTTATATTGAGTTCAAGGGCAAAACGAAACTTTGTACTGGAAACGCAAACTAAAATCTCTCTGTAGACATGGCATAAGAGTAACCATCATAACTTTTTTGTTTTAAGTCCGATTTTAAAAATTTTTAAATCAAAACAAATAAGAATTTAATTATCTCTAATATGGTAGTCAAAATTTTGTTTAATCTTATTCAAATAAAAGTTAAAAAAAATAATTTTTTTTTTCTTTTTTTTCGGTTTTTACCAGTTTTCTATACCAAGGTAAAGTGCAATGTCATCAAGATTTATGAATTAAATGTTGGTCTTAAGAAGGTTAACCATTTTGCAGAACAAATTTTCGAATATCTTAGCCGTTATGAAATTTTTAGGCGATAAAGTGCCTGAAAATGATAAGGTATGTGCACAAAACTTGAAATTTCGAAAAAATATATAAAAGCTCCATCAAAAAATTGCTTTTAAATTAAAGGCAACATTCGTTTTAAAATTTAAAAAATAAAAAATAGAAGAAAAATTATGCTTTTTTTTAGATATAAGCAAACATATTTTTTTTTATATGTTGGCAGCCCTTACATCCAAAATTGTAAAACTTTATACTTTTTCCAGAAAGTTATTTTCAATACCTTTCCAACGGTACATTAATTATAAAAATTGGATAAATACTAACGTAGATACAATTAATTGAAAATTTCCCGATTCTGGCGTTTTCGGACCATTTGCAGAATTGAGAGGTCCATAACTTTTCAACGAATGGCGATAAAAAAAAATAAATGAACTTATGTTCTTAGAATTTTAATAGGAACCTATAGCCCAAAAATAAAACAATTTGAAAGCCATGAGGTCAATTTTTGAAATAAAGTATTGCGTTATGCGTGGAAATGGCGATAAGCGCTATCACGCGAGAACCACTGAATCAATTTCAACGATATAGCTGTCAAACTATATTGTTTTTTTGATCAAATTCTGATAGAATATCTTAAATTTGACACTCGCCTCTTGCCACTAACAAATCAATAAAAATGGAAAATTTCAGATGATTTGACATATTAGTTCGTTTGGTTACTGTCTGCAATTGTTGAAAAAAATGGGCATGGTCGTTTTCGACTAAAATTTGGGAAACTAGTTCGTATGGTTTTTGTCAGCAACTGCATTAGACATGGGCGTGATCGCACTCAACCTACACCCACTATTCATAAATCATTACACAGTGCAACACCAAAAAAAATAACCATATACGGACACCACTACGTGATAAAAGACTAAAAAAAAGACCCGTGTCTCCCAATTTTCCCCAAAGTCATGCACTTTTTGTTTTATGGGCCACGCCTACCTCCCATACAACACAAATAATGAAAACTCTATAAAGAGGCTAATATCAAAGTTACAAAACTGAAACTCGGTATTTGTGTGTTCTATGTCAAAACTTAGGTGTGTTAGAAAAATGGGTGTTATCCACCCACTAACACACCCACCTCCCATACAACCCCAAAATTGAAAACTCTATAAAGAGGCTAATATCAAAGTAACAAAACTGAAACTCGGTATTTGTGTGTTCTATGTCAAAACTTAGGTGTGTTAGAAAAATGGGTGTTATCCACCTACTAACACTCCCACCTCCCATACAACCCCAAAATTGAAAACTCTATAAAGAGGCTAATATCAAAGTAACAAAACTGAAACTCGGTACTTGTGTGTTCTATGTCAAAACTTAGGTGTGTTAGAAAAATGGGCGTCATCCACCCACTAACACGCCCACCTCCTATACAACCCCAAAATTTAATATTTTATAAAAAGGCTTATATTTATGCTTCAGAAAAACAATTTGATATGTTTGTATTTTAGACACATAAAACTAACAAAATTTTTTAAAATCTCATACAAAAAGCTCTCTAATTTAAGATTATTTAACCCTTAAGAATCAGTCGTGGGGGTATTTTAACTTCGGCCAAGTCGAAGATATACCTTACTAGTTTTTTAATATTTTTGTAATAGATAGCATAGTAACTCAATGTTGAAGTAAATAAAAAACAAATTAAATTAAAAAACGGTGTTAAGAATCATCTCTAGGAAGTTTATATGTTTTAGAAATTTGTTTATTGAGATCTAAGGTGCATTTTTGTAGTTGATTGTTTCCTTGAATTTTGAACGGTTTGCTACCTATGGACCTGAACACGGGAAAAAAGGTAAAAAAAAAATCGAAATTTTTTAAGTTTTTTGCGATTTTGACCTGGAAGGTGAAGTTTTTTGGATTTTATATGTTGGCAATTTTTGTTCCTTATGACAAGAGCTACAACTTTGCATCTGAGAGTAAATCGAAATTCTGAACGGTTTACAAGATATGAGCCTGAGAAAATGATCACATTTTTACGAAAATGATACCGAGGCCCCAAATCTTTGGGGGCCCATAAAACAAAAAGTGCATGACTTTGGGGAAAATTGGGAAACACGGGTCTTTTTTTTTTAGTCTTTTATCACGTAGTGGTGTCCGTATATGGTTATTTTTTTTGGTGTTGCACTGTGTAATCTTAAATTAGAGAGCTTTTTGTATGAGATTTTAGAAAATTTTGTTAGTTTTATGTGTCTAAAATACAAACATATCAAATTGTTTTTCTGAAGCATAAATATAAGCCTTTTTATAAAATATTAAATTTTGGGGTTGTATGGGAGATGGGAGTGTTAGTGGGTGGATAACACCCATTTTTCTAACACACCTAAGTTTTGACATAGAACACACAAATACCGAGTTTCAGTTTTGTAACTTTAATATTAGTCTCTTTATAGAGTTTTCAATTTTGGGGTTGTATGGGAGGTGGGAGTGTTAGTAGGTGGATAACACCCATTTTTCTAAAACACCTAAGTTTTGACATAGAACACACAAATACCGAGTTTCAGTTTTGTAACTTTAATATTAGTCTCTTTATAGAGTTTTCAATTTTGGGGTTGTATGGGAGGTGGGAGTGTTAGTGGGTGGATAACACCCATTTTTCTAACACACCTAAGTTTTGACATAGAACACACAAATACCGAGTTTCAGTTTTGTTACTTTAATATTAGTCTCTTTATAGAGTTTTAAATTTTGGGGTTGTATGGGAGGTGGGCGTGTAAGTGGGTGGATAACGCCCATTTTTCTAACACACTTAAGTTTTGACATAGAACACACAAATACCGAGTTTCAGTTTTGTAACTTTGATATTAGCCTCTTTATAGAGTTTTCATTATTTGTGTTGTATGGGAGGTAGGCGTGGCCCATAAAACAAAAAGTGCATGACTTTGGGGAAAATTGGGAGACACGGGTCTTTTTTTTTTTAGTCTTTTATCACGTAGTGGTGTCCGTATATGGTTATTTTGCCGTGACTTAAAAAATTACACACAGTGTTATAAGCAGCGCTCGGATTTTGATGCCCTTAAAAATTTATAAAAATTACAAATTTAAAAATTCAAAATTAAAAATTATAAATTTCAGGTCTCTGTTTTTCGACTTGTCTATTATTGATTGGTCAGAATGCTGGATTCTTAGCTCAGTTAATGACAAGCTTAACTTTTTTTACTAATAAAATTCTCGCATTGTTTGATGTACATGTTCCGGTTATTACTCGGCGGGTTTCTAGCAGATGTTGTCCGTGGTTTAACAGAAATGTTAGGTCAGCCATTAAAACTCGGAATAGAATTTACAACCGTTGGAAAAGAAATCCCACAACATCTAATTGGGAGGAGTTTAAAAGAGCAAGAAATGAAGCTAACTCATCTGTTAAATTATCTAAACGCCATTTTTTTATGAACAAGTTAGATTCATCATTGCCTTCAAAAAAGCTTCGGAGCAATTTAAGGCAGGCTGGGGTATGCAGTGTTAAACCTGATGATTGTGACGTTGATACTGATATTCTAAATGATTATTTCATTGGTTGTTCAGGGTCTTCTGATACTTTGTCGACTTATATTCCATGTACTTTACCTTCAGTAAGTTTGTTTAGTTTTGAGTTTGCTGCTGTTAGTGAGAGTGACGTTGCTCGTTGTGTTTACAAAATAAAATCAAATGCCGTGGGTGAAGACGGAATACCTATTAAATTCATAAAAATTATTCTACCGCACATTTTGAGCCCTTTAACCCACATTCTAAATCACTGTTTTACAAGTTCTTGCTTCCCTGAGGTTTGGAAAGTAGCGACAATTGTTCCCATTGCAAAAAAGTCCAATGCCCGTGACCCATCTGACTTTCGGCCTATTAGTTTGCTATCATCATTATGTAAAGTACTTGAGTCTCTCATGGCGCTACAAATCTCAGAGCACATTATAAAATATGACCTCATGTCTCCACTTCAGTCTGGCTTTCGACCTGGCCACAGTTGCGCTACAGCAGTATTAGAGATTTTAGATGACATAAGGTTGACATATGACTTAGGGCATATATATTTAATCTGCCTCTTGGATTTCTCCAAGGCATTTGACTCTATTGACCATTCTCTTTTGTGTCAGAAATTGGTAAATAACCTTAATTTTTCTGGCACGGCTGTCCGTCTGTTATACGATTACTTAGTTGGAAGGTCTCAACGTGTAAGGGTGGGTAATAGTCTGTCTGCTTTCCGTAATTTAACCTGTGGAATTCCTCAAGGCTCTGTACTTGGTCCGCTTTTATTTACAATATTTATTAACGATATCTTCAGCAAATGTCGGTATGTTACCATGCATGCATATGCTGAGGATCTTCAGCTGTACTTGTCTAGACCTATTAATCTTGTTGATGATTTGTGTAGTAAGATGAATGAAGACTTAATGAAAATAACTGAATGGGCTGAGTCTAATAGGCTCAAGCTCAACCCCGTTATGACATATGTCTTGCCGATTTCTAAATCCTGTCACTCTTTCTCTAACTAGGATACCAGCTATTTACCTTAATGGAGTAGAACTGAACTTTGTTGATAAAGTAAAGAATCTTGGTTACCACATAACACCTCACTTTCCTGCGTAAACCATATCAATTCTGTTGTAAGTAAGGTCTATTATGTCCAGCGAAACTTAAGGTGGACTGCGTCATTTGTTCCTATTGCAACTAGAAAAAAGTTAGTACAGCAGCTCATAATGCCTATTATAATTTACTCAGATGTTGTATACAGTAAAATTTATTCCAGGTCCAAACTAAAGCTACAACATGCTTTTAACAATGCAGTAAGGTATGTTTATGGCCTTCGGAAGTTTGACCGTATCAGTCACATGGCTAATCAAATTCTAGGTTGCAATATTTTTAATTACCTGGATGCTAGGAACTGCTTATTTTTATATAATTTGATATAATTAGATCTATAATTTGAAAAGCTTCAATTTTGTAGATCTAATAGAAATCTGAACCTCACTATCCCTGTTTATAATTATTTAAACTCCGACAGATTATTTTTCGTGAATGTAATCAGATTGTGGAATTCGTTGCCTGTTAGAATAAAAAGTATCCATAAGAAGCACACCTTTAAGCATGAAATTTTTCTATACTTTTCTTAATACTGTCTACATCTTTCTATCATCATTAACATTATTTATTCTTAAGTCCTGATTTGTAACTTACTTATGTTCTGTTGTTTTATTTGTTTGCTTATTCAAATCATTTATTTTTAAATAACTTAATTCTTGGCTTTACGAGTATGTTTTTTTTTTTTTTGGTTGTCTATATTTTAACTTTTTGACTATTTGTTAATTCTTATTGCATTTAAAGGACTAGGTCTTACATGTAAACATTAATTTTTTAATAAAAAATAAATAAAATAAAAATAAATAAAAAAATTTATAAAGTGATATGTCGCTTACATCAAAATTTTGTTTAGGTTGCATACTTCCAAAATATTTACCACTCAATATATCTATATAAATAAAAATCAAATGTCGTTCGTTGGTACTTACATCAGTTGAGAACGGTTGCACCGATTTGGATAATTTTTTTTAAAATGTTCGTCGTAGTCCAACTTAGGTTTTTGCGGAAAGAAAAAATTGACCACGCCTACTTTTTTCGATTTATCTAAAATCGGAAAACGGCTGCACCGATTTCGATAATTATTTTTTTAAATGTTCGTAGTAATCCAATTTTAGTTTTTACGGGAAGAAAAATTGACTACGCCCACTTTTACGCCCACATTTTTCGAGTTATCTTAAATCGGAAAACGGCTACAACGATTTGGCTAATTCTTTTTTAAATGTTCGTAGTAATCCAATTTAAGTTTTTACTGAAAGAAAAATTGACCACGCCCTTTTTTGCGCACACTGTTTTGATACGTGTATCTAAAATCGCAGAACGCTTTGGCTGGTTTGGCTAATTTTTTTTTTAAATGTTTGTAACAGTCTACAAAAATTTTTTACATAAAGAAAAATTGTCCACTTCCAAGGAATTACACTTGGAATCAATCGTCAAAGAAATTTCAACGGCGGAAACAAGGAAATCCAGTTCCAGGTTACCCCAATTTGTTTTCCACCGACTCATTAGGTCGCATTTATACAGTCCATCCAAGAAACGATGAGTGCTTCTATTTACGTTTGCTGTTAGTCAACGTTCGTGGCCCACCATCATTCCAAGATTTGCGAATTATAAATGGTGAACTGTGTGACACATATAGAGAAGCGTGTCAACGGTTGCGATTGTTAGAAAATGACACTCATTGGATATACACCCTCGGAGATGCTGGGCTTTTGCCAAATACGAACACTGTTTTCGATAATTATCTCGACATTCTTCCCATCCAAACCAACTGATTTGTGGACCAAATACAAAGATGCCATGTGTGATGATATTTTGCACCAGATGCGTATTAGAATATCAAATCCAAATTTGCAACTGAGCGAGGAAATTTACAACGAGGCTTTGATATTAATTGAGGACATGCGCTTGATGATGTCGAACAAGGCGTTATGTGACTCTGGCATGACAGCTCCCATGAATGCGAAGCCTTGAGGGAATTAGTTCGAACGAGCGTTCCACTGTCGAATCGACAACAAAAATATGCGTATAACACTCTTATGAAAGTTGTGAACGATGGAACTGGAGTAATTTTTTTGGACGCTCCCGGTGGAAATGGAAAAACTTTTTTGCTCGCGTTGATTTTGGCAACGATACGCTCGCAGAATGATATTGCGCTTGCACTTGCTTCATCAGAAATTGCAGCTACGTTGTTGAAAGGCGGTCGAACTGCTCATTTAGCACTCAAGTCGCCATTGAATATGTAAATCTATGGAAATTCAACAAGCAACATTTCCAAGAAAAGTGCGATGGCCAAAGTTTTGTAACAAAGCAAACTAATCGTTTGGGATGATCCGTACAAACCAATCAAAGCTCCAAACAGTGACTATCCTCCATGGCTTTTGAACCCATCCACAATTAATACCTCATTATGCACACACAATAAATCTACCACAGTGCCTCATATTTATCGCGCCAAATTTCAACAACTTAAAGAAAATCTAAGAGACTATACTTTCTTATACACTGATGTCAAAACATGCTGACTGTGTCAGTTTCGCTGTCACATCTGACTCAAACATCATTCACTTAGCACTTCTTCCATCATACAGCTCTGTTTTTTCTGCGGAAATTATCGCGATTTTCGAAGTAACAAAGTTCGCACAAGCACAAACAGGAAAATTTGCAATATGCAGTGACTCTCTATTATCCATACAAGCAATATCAAACATCGACAATAGTCAATATTATCCCACCCTCACAAGAAATATTCTTTTTGAAACACAGCCTAGAATAACAGAAAACACATAGCAGGTAACGAATTCGCAGATGAAGTGGCAAAATCGGCTGTCCGAGCACCAATTTTTTCATTTTTTAATTTAAACACCAACGACATTTAACTCTATCTTAAATCTCATTTCTTAAATAAACAAGCCAATCAATGGGACTATACATCCATATGGTACTGAGAAATTAACTACTCTAAGCTTACAATAGAAAACTATTTTAAACCAAGACTCGACATCGAACTGTCTAGATTTGACATGATAAAATATTTTTACAAGGTTAACGCATGGGTATCTAATCGAGCATACTGAATCTAATTTATACCAATTCTGCAGCTACGAAGAAAATTTAACTATCGAACATATTTTAGCTACGTGCCCACGATTTATCCATCAACGCAACCAAGCATTTAGCTTTTCCAGTCCCCTTACCACGTTATCAAACCCT
>CATQJF010000050.1:0-17067 GCA_958299015.1 Tetanocera ferruginea | reverse complement strand
TTTTCTCCTAAAAATTTAAAAAATTATTGGTTATTCTCTTCTATTCCAATTAAACATGAATTTATTGATAACTTTTCCTCTAACACGATTTTGGAAAAATTTTAAAAAAGAGTAAATTTTTAGATAAAAAAAAAAAAGATAAGAGGAAAAGTTATCTATTAATTTAATATTTGTAATTTATTTAAAACTAGCATTGAGGGTACTATAATAAATTATTATATGTATAAAAATGTTTAATATAAAAAGTGTACCAGTGAAAATTTTTCAAGTTGTTATTGATAATGATATTTACAAGGAAATTAATCATTTAAGAATTTTTATTGTATTAAAAAAAAAATTACTTGAAGTAATGTATCAATTTATTAATTAAATAGACTTAATTCTTATATGAGCATGAGTTTAAAGGATGAGGATTGAAATTACCTCTATTAAAATATTTTTAAAAGGATAATATTAGTGATTCTTCAATTAACTGTAGTAGCCATATTCGTTTGATAAATCATTTTAAATTGAGGGAAGAGCATTTTTATTTGTTACAATATTAACTGCATATTGAATTCTAATTATCGGCTATCAAATTGAGATTATTTTAGGGACAGTGATAGTGCAGATTCCTCTATTTTTGAAAAATATAGGTTCATCTGAATCTAAAGCTTGATTGTACTTATGTTCATTATCCAGGTGAAAAGGGTCTAATATTCAAATTTAAAATATTTTTATTTTTAAGTTGTAAAATAGAAACTATTATGAAGAAAAATTATGTAATTTGTTTTACATATAAATTTACAAGGAAATGATTTTTTATTAGGGATTAAATTATTTGCTTATAAATTTACATTATATGTTTCAAAATCTTCTGCTTATTAGTAACAAATGCGCTAAATTACTGATATTAAGAAGAATATAGAATTATAAGTTGTTTTATAAATTCATATTTTTTGACAGTAATAAGAATCTTATTGGACAAATGTAAATAAATGGATTATTTTTTTGTAGACAAGAAAAATAACTAAAAGCTTTAAGTAGGGTTAATTTTATTAGTAATTTTTATTGTCTACATTTTTGTTATTAATTAATTTAATTTTCTTGGTTTTAATTTATTTGTATAAAAGCTGGAAAATAGCTTCTTTTATTTGTTTTAATTTTTTTGTTAGGGATTAAAAGTAAAACATGAATAATAGGAGTGTTTAATAAAAATCAATTTAATTTTAAAATTATTAATTAAAATTAATTTTGAATAATTATTTTAATTAATATTAATTTTTTGTTATTCATTATCTTTTTAGAGCTCTTTTTCTAAATATAAAATTATAATAAAATGTTTTTTATTCCTTAAATTAGGGTAAGGAATAGAAATTTTATTTTAATTTTTTAATGGCTTGGTTAAGCTGGTGGAAAAAACTTTATTTTTATATCAATCGGCTTTTAAATCCATACAAAGCTTTATTTTATTGGTGATATTTTCAAAACATTTTTTATTCAATCATTAATTGTTTAGGGCCTTTAATGATTCCTTATGATAACATGCTCCGAATTAGTTTATCCTTAAAATTACTTCATAATCAAAATTTTTCTTTTTCATTTTTATACAAACATAAATTGCTGGTAGGGCAGTTATTTATGTTATAATAAAATATTGATTAAATTTAGTGCATTTACTATTAAAGGTAGGCATCTGCTGCCCCAGAAGTCCTTGTAGATAGTAATTTGCCACAAAATTATTTTTTAGCAGAGATTTAACCAATAATTTTGTTTTGGGGGTGGGGAAATTGCGATCGAAAAATTTACTTATGTTCGTTATCCAGGTGAAAAGGGTCTAATTCTGAAATTTAATATTTCATTTCGCTAAAACTATAAAGTTTTATTTTAGCTTTAGGATTTGCTATTAATTTATTTTACATGCAAATATCAGTATGTGGTGCTTATTCATTTAAGATGAATAGGTATTTTTCATTCGCAGTAATTAATATTATTAATTAAGGAAACTTAGAAATAGAAATATTAATTAATATTGACCAATTTTGTGCCAGCAGTCGCGGTTATACAAAAGATATAAGTGAATCTTGTCGGTTAAAGTGAAGTTAATAAGCTAAATTAAAATATAATTTATTAGGTGAAATTTTAAATTATAAAAAATTTTTTTATGGATAATTGAACTAAGAAATTTTTTTAATAAACTAGGATTAGATACCCTATTATTTAAAATGTATAAAGAAGCCTGAGTAGTATTAGTTATGTTCTTGAAACTTAAAAAATTTGGCGGTATTTTAGTCTATTCAGAGGAACCTGTTCAATAATCGATAATCCACGATGGACCTTTCTTGTTTTTGATTTTCAGTTTATATACCGTCGTTATCAGAATATTTTAAAAGAATAAAAATTTTCAATCTTTTTAATTAGAGTGTATATCAGATCAAGGTGTAGCTTATGAGCAAGTTGAAATGGGTTACAATAAAATTATTTATATGGATGCTATTATGAAAAATTAGCTGAAAGTGGATTTGAAAGTAAATTTATAAAGACTAATAAATTGATTTTAGCTCTAAAATATGCACACATCGCCCGTCGCTCTTACTACTAAGGTAAGATAAGTCGTAACATAGTAGAGGTACCGGAAGGTGTCTCTAGAATGTCAATTTAAAACTTATTTAGTAAAGTTTTTCATTTACATTGAAAGAATTAGTGTGCAAGTCACTATAAATTGATTAGATTTTGTTTATGAAAATTTTATTTTTTTTTGTTTAATGTATTAAAAATAATTATAAATTTATTTGTTTGAGTATCTTTTAGAGAAAAAATAACTTCTATAATAGCTTAATTGTATCGTAAGAGAATATTGAAATATATGAAAAATTATTAAATTATAAGAAATCCTTATTTGATGTACCTTGTGTATCAGGGTTTTTTAACTAAATTCTAATTATATAGATTTCCTGATTTTAAGAGAGTTAATTAAATATTAAAGTTATTGTATTATAACTATTTTGAATATTTAATTAGAAATGAAATGTTATTCGTTCTTAATGGTATCTGGTTTTCCTAGAAATAAATTTAATTTAGAATTTATTGAGTTTATAGTTTCTTTAAAACTATAAATTTAATAACTTTAATATCCTAAGGGATAAGCTTTAGGATAAATATTTAAAAAATTTAATATAGTAAATAAAAGTATGCTTAGAAGTAGCAATCTTTAATAAATTTGTAATAAATTATCTTTTATAAAAATTATTTATTTAATTTTAACTTTTTATAGGAATAATTTTTTGATTTTTTTCAAATATGTAATAATGAAAAAATTAGTATATTTTATTTTATAAATAATTATATTGGAAAAGTTTAGGTAAAGAACTCGGCAAATATAATATTCGCCTGTTTAACAAAAACATGTCCTTTTGTTTCTATTTAAGGTCTAACCTGCCCACTGAATTTAAATGGCCGCAGTACTCTAACTGTGCAAAGGTAGCATAATAATTAGTCTTTTAATTGAAGGCTGGAATGAATGGTTGGACGAAATATTAACTGTTTCATTTAAAATTATATTAGAACTTTATTTTTTAGTCAAAAAGCTAAAATTATTTTAAAAGACGAGAAGACCCTATAAATCTTTACATTTAACTTATACTTTAAATAAAGAATCATTTTCTAAGTATATGAAAAGATGTTTTATTGGGGTGATATTAAAATCTATAAAACTTTTAATTTTTTATACATAAATAAATGAATAAATGATCCGTTTAAACGATTAATAATTTAAGTTACTTTAGGGATAACAGCGTAATTTTTTTGGAGAGTTCATATCGATAAAAAAGATTGCGACCTCGATGTTGGATTAAGGGATAATTTTAGGCGCAGCCGTTTAAATTTTAAGTCTGTTCGACTTTTAGAACCTTACATGATCTGAGTTCAGACCGGCGTAAGCCAGGTTGGTTTCTATCTTTAAAATTTTTATATTCTATAGTACGAAAGGACCTAGAATAAAAATAATTGTATTTTTAAAAATGAATATTATTAATTCTATTTTGGCAGATTAGTGCAATAAATTTAGAATTTATGAATGTATGTAAAATACAAATAGAACGTGAATTTTATGGATTTATATTTATCTTTTATTTGTATTCTTCTATTAGTAATCTGTGTTCTTGTAAGAGTTGCATTTTTAACTTTACTTGAGCGAAAGGTTTTAGGATATATTCAAATCCGAAGGGGTCCCAATAAGGTCGGATTAATAGGTATTCCTCAGCCCTTTTGTGATGCAATTAAATTATTTACAAAGGAGCAAACTTATCCTTTGTTATCAAACTATTTGTCATACTATATTTCTCCAGTATTATCATTATTTATTTCTTTAATTCTATGAATTTGTTCACCAATAGTTTTAGGGGCGTATTCATATAATTTAGGGGTTTTATTTTTTTTATGTTGTACAGGAATAGGAGTTTATACAGTTATATCAGCTGGTTGGTCATCAAATTCAAATTATGCTCTTTTAGGGGGCCTTCGGGCTGTCGCTCAGACTATCTCTTATGAAGTTAGTCTTGCTCTTATTCTCTTAAGTCTTGTTATTTTAACAGAGAGCTTTAGAATTTTTGATTTTTTAAAGTTTCAAGAAAATATATGATTTATGTGAGTATCATTTCCTCTTTCACTCGCGTGGATAACAATCTCGCTTGCAGAGACAAATCGAACACCATTTGATTTTGCTGAAGGGGAGTCAGAGTTAGTTTCTGGATTTAATGTAGAATATAGAAGAGGGGGGTTTGCTTTAATTTTTCTTGCTGAGTATGCAAGTATTTTATTTATAAGAATACTTTTTTCTGTTTTATTTATGGGGGGAAATATTTTTAGATTAATATTTTTTTTTAAACTTACTTTTATCTCATTTGTATTTATTTGAGTACGAGGGACTCTACCTCGCTTCCGTTATGATAAACTTATGTTTCTTGCATGAAAATGTCTTTTACCCCTTTCTTTAAATTTTTTATTATTTTTTATTGGAGTAAAGTTACTAATTTTATAATAATTTTTTTTAGTAAAGCTAATAGAAGGGTATTTCTTCTATCTTATGTTTTCAAGACATAAGCTTGTTCAAGCTCATTAGCTATTTAATTAATGAATCTCATCATTTTCTCACAATTGGATTTCATAGATAAAAGGAAAAGTAGATTACTGTTAAAACTTGTCCTACAATTACATATGGTTCTTCAACTGGGCGAGCCCCAATTCATGTAAGTAAAATAATTACTACAATTATGCATCAGAATATAATTTGGTTAATTGGATAGAACTGAAGTCCTCGAAATTTTCTAGTATGTGTGAAAGGGAGAATAAAAAGAATTGCAATTGAAAGTACAAGGGCAATTACTCCCCCTAATTTATTAGGGATTGATCGTAGGATTGCATAAGCAAATAGAAAATATCATTCAGGTTGGATATGGATTGGAGTTACTAAAGGATTTGCAGGAATAAAATTATCTGGATCTCCAAGTATATAAGGATTCCAAAGAGTTAGTATAATTAGAAGAGAAATTATAATTACAAATCCTACAATATCCTTAAATGAAAAGTATGGGTGGAATGGAATTTTATCAATGTTTGAATTTAATCCAATTGGATTATTAGATCCTGTTTGGTGGAGGAATATTAAGTGAATTATTGATATTGCTAAAATAATAAATGGGATCACAAAATGAAACGTAAAAAATCGAGTTAAAGTTGCATTATCGACGGCAAATCCTCCTCATACTCATTGTACTAAATCAATTCCAATTATAGGAATTGCTGATAGCAAATTGGTAATTACTGTTGCTCCTCAAAAAGATATTTGTCCCCATGGAAGAACATATCCTATAAAAGCTGCTCCTATCACAAGGAATAAAATAATTACTCCAACTATTCAAGTGGGAGTAAATAGATAAGATCTATAATAAATTCCTCGTCTAATATGAAGATAAATGCAGATAAAGAAAAATGAGGCCCCATTAGCATGTAAAGTGCGTAATAATCAACCATAATTTACGTCTCGGCAAATGTGATTTACACTTGCAAAGGCAACTGAGATGTCTGCTGTGTAATGTATTGCTAAAAAAAGACCTGTTAAAATCTGGATAATAAGACATAGCCCAAGAAGAGAACCAAAATTTCATCAAGAGGAAATATTTCTTGGTGATGGAAGATCAACTAGGGCTCTATTGGCAATTTTTAATAATGGATGTGTTGAACGTATAGGTTTATTCATTAAAATATTTTTCGAAGAGGTCCATAAAATAGATTTGTAATTTTTACTGATGCTACAAGTGTAATAAAAAGATATACAATGAGTATTAAAGTTACTAGGCAAGTAGGAAAACTATAAATTTTTCTTAGTCTTTCAATATTTTCTTTATTTATTTCTCTTGTTAGTGAAAAAGAGAGAAGTTCTCTATTTCTTTCATAAATTGAGAGAATATTTGAAAGTGGATAAACAAATAAAATTAATCTACCGATTGAAAAAATTATTAGTAGAAGAGCTTTAATAGATAATGAAAATATTTCGTTTGACGCGAGAGAAATAACATAAATAAATAATACAAGTAAGCCCCCTACAAGAATTAGAAATAAAATATATGAAAATCAGTAAGATCTTCTTCATAATCTTGAAATTAAACAAATTATTAAGGTTTGGCATAGTAGATTAAACCCTATAGCCAGTGGATGCTTAAGGAAGATCATTAAAATTGCAAGAACTGAGGAAACTGAAATTAATATTAATTGAACAATATCAAGAGATAGTTTATACAAAATGCTAATTTTGGAGATTAGTGAAGGAAGTAATTTCTCTCTTGAAGATTTAAAAGCTCAGCTTATCTCTGATTTACAAGACCAGTATTTTATTAAACTATTAAATCAATGATAACACAAATCTGGTGAACTTTTCCTCTTATAATCTTTTTTACCGGAATTTACTCATTTATTTCAAATCGTAAACATTTACTTTCTATGCTATTAAGCTTGGAATATTTAGTTGTTGGGCTTTATGTTTTGCTTTTTATATATTTGAGAATTTTTAACTATGAGCATAGAATCTTAATTATATTTTTGACATTTACGGTATGTGAGGGGGCTCTTGGTCTCTCCATTTTAGTTGCAATAACTCGGTCACATGGAAATGACTATTTCCAATCATTTAATTTAATTTAATGATAAAATTTATTTTTTTTATTTTATTTATTATTCCTCTATGTTTTATAAATAAAAAATTTTGAATGGTACAAATTTCAATATTTTTTATTTCATTTATTTTTATTGTTCATTCTTTTGCTGACCCTTTTCCTATTTCTCTTTCATATAGATTTGGCTGCGATTCATTATCATTTGGTTTAATTCTTTTAAGAATATGAATTTGTTCATTAATGCTTCTTGCAAGAGCAGATATCCCTCGGAAGAGAAAGTCATATGGACTATTTTTATTTTTAAATGTGGCATTGCTTTTCCTCTTAGTTCTTGCATTTAGAAGCTTAAATTTATTTGAATTTTATTTATATTTTGAAGGTAGCCTAATTCCGACACTTCTCTTAATTCTCGGCTGAGGATACCAACCTGAACGTCTTCAAGCGGGTAATTATCTTCTATTTTATACTCTTTTTGTATCTCTCCCAATACTCGTTGGAATCTTTTTTGTAATAAATGTTACAAATTCTTTAGATTTATATATTCTAAAATCGAGAAATTTATTTATTGATTTACTATATATTTCATTAATTTTTGCTTTTTTAGTAAAAATACCAATATATTTGGTCCACTTATGACTTCCAAAGGCTCATGTTGAAGCTCCTATTGCTGGTTCCATGGTCTTAGCCGGAATTATACTAAAGCTTGGGGGTTATGGCCTTATTCGAGTATTCCCCTTTTTACAAGAGTCATGTATAAAAATGAATTATATTTGAATTGGAATTAGCCTTATGGGGGGATTTATTGTAAGATTGATTTGTTTACGGCAGACTGATATAAAGTCATTGATTGCTTACTCTTCAGTTGTTCATATAGGAATTGTTTTAGCAGGAATAATAACTCTTACAGATTGAGGTGTTAAGGGAGCATTTGTAATTATAATTGGTCATGGATTATGTTCATCAGGTTTATTTTGCCTAGCCAATATACAATATGAGCGATTAGGAAGACGAAGCTTAATCCTTAATAAGGGTATGATAAATATTATACCTTCATTAAGACTTTGGTGATTCTTATTATGCTCATCAAATATAGCAGCGCCCCCATCTCTTAATCTTTTAGGAGAAATTATACTTATTAATAGAATTGTATTTTGATCATGAAAAAGAATTATATTAATTAGAATGATTTCATTTTTTAGAGCTGCATATTCACTTTATCTATTTTCTTATACCCAACACGGGAAGGTATATTCATCTTCTTTTTCTTTTTCTAGTCCTTTTCTGCGTGAATTTTTATTGTTATTTCTTCATTGATTTCCTTTAAACCTTTTAATTATAAAAAGTGAATACTTTATCAATTTTATTTATTTAAGTAGTTTAAGAAAAATATTGATTTGTGGTGTCAATGATATGAGATTCATCTTAGATCGTGAAGTTTTATTCAATTTGTTTTATTAGATTTTTTCCTCTTATCTTTTTAAGACTTTTTTTGTTTTCATCAAGTCTCATTTTTATACTTAATAATCAAACAGTATTTTTGGAATGATTGATTATCACTTTAAATTCAACAGATATCATAATAACTGTTTTACTTGACTGAATAAGACTTCTTTTTATATCTTTTGTTTTATTTATCTCCTCCCTTGTAGTATTTTATTCATCTGAATATATAGAAGGGGATGAAAATATTAATCGTTTTATTCTTTTAGTTTTAATATTTGTTTTCTCTATAATAATATTGATCATTAGACCAAATATTATTAGAATTTTACTTGGTTGAGATGGGTTAGGACTTGTCTCATATTGTCTTGTAATTTATTTTCAAAATGTAAAGTCTTATAGTGCAGGTATATTGACTGCTCTTTCTAATCGAATTGGAGATGTTGCATTATTGATCTCAATTGCATGAATAATAAACTTTGGAGGATGGTCATTTATTTTTTACCTAGACTACTTTCACTCATCAATTGAAATAACTATTATTGGTTGACTTGTTATGATTGCCGCAATAACTAAAAGAGCTCAAATTCCTTTCTCTTCTTGACTTCCCGCAGCAATAGCAGCTCCAACCCCTGTTTCTGCTCTTGTCCATTCTTCAACCCTAGTAACAGCAGGGGTTTATCTATTAATTCGGTTTCATGTAGTTATTAGAAGCAGAATATTAGGGGCTGTGCTTCTTTTCATCAGAGGTTTAACAATATTTATAGCAGGCCTAGGGGCAAACTATGAGTATGATTTAAAAAAAATTATTGCTCTTTCAACTTTAAGACAATTGGGCCTCATGATGAGTGTTTTAGCTGTTGGATTTTATAAATTAGCTTTCTTTCATTTATTAACACATGCTTTATTTAAGGCTCTTTTGTTCTTATGCGCGGGAGCTGTTATTCATAATATAGGAAATTTTCAAGATATCCGTTTTATGGGAGGTGTTTCCCTTCATATGCCCTTTACCTTAGTATGTATAAATATTGCTAACTTGGCCCTTTGTGGAATACCATTTTTAGCTGGATTTTATTCAAAGGATTTAATTCTTGAAATAGTTTCATTGAGAAGATTAAATATATTTTCTTATTTTTTATTTTTCTTTTCCACGGGCTTAACTGTAGCCTATTCATTTCGGTTAGTTTATCTTATATCTTCTGGGCCCTTTAACTCTTTTTCTCTAAATTTTTTAAGAGATGAGAGATCTAAAATAAAGTTAAGAATAATAGTCCTTACCTTTATAAGAATTTTAATAGGAAGAATATTAATATGAATTATTTTTCCTTCCCCTCCGATAATCTGCCTTCCTGTTACTCTCAAATTAATAACTTTACTCGTATGTATCCTTGGAGGTTTATTGGGGTATTCGATGTCAATATATAGTCTTTATAGTGAATCAAGGGCGGAATTAATAGATAACTTTTCCTCTTATGCTGGTTCAATATGATTTATACCTTATATTTCAACATATGGGATAATTCGATACCCTCTTTTGATTGGTAGTTTTTCATATAAGATCCAAGATCAGGGGTGGTCTGAAGAGGGGGGTGGACAATCATTAATCTCTTCCTTAGAAAATTTTTCAAAGATTTTAACTTCTGTTCAGAATAACAACTTGAAAATTATTCTTTTGTCATTTGTTTTATGAGTTTCTACAGTTGTAATTATTTTTTGCTTTTCATAATTTAAATAGCTTATAAAGAGCATAGTGCTGAAGATACTAAGGTGATCATAGATCTTTAAATATTTGAGAACTTTAATTAGTAACTTATAAAAGTTGAACTTTATCTTTACAGTGAAAATGTAATGTTTTTATAAACTATATAAATAGAAACATAAATGGAATTAAACCATTTAAAAAAAAAGTTAGCAGCTTTTATTTGATCATCCTGTTTCTTAACAGGAGCTTTGCTCAGTTTTATCATTAACAGTGATATACCTCTTTTTGGTTTCTGTTAAATAAGGGTATGAATACCTAAGATTAGGTCGAAACTAATTGCAATTTATCGCTTCTTATTTAAGGCAGATTGATACAATACCTTTTGAATGCAAATCAAATGTTATAATTAACTACAGCCCTAAAAAGATCAATTTAATATTCCCTGATTTCATTCATGATATAGCCCTACAAGGAGAATAAAAATGAAGAAAATTGAGGTTAATATCCATGAAATCATTGATGAAGATCTTAATGTAATTACTATTGGCAGAATAATTGCAATTTCTACATCAAAAATTAGAAAGATAATTGTAATTAAAAAAAATCGTAGAGAAAAGGGAATTCGAGATGAGGTTTTTGGATCAAATCCACATTCAAAGGGGGATCTTTTTTCTCGATCAGCAAAAGTCTTTTTAGATAAAAAAGAAGCTAGCCCTATAACAATAAAGGAGATAGCCATTAAAACTAATGAAGAAGAAAATACTAATATGATTATTTATACTATTTTTATAGACCTTGTAGTTGGAAGCCACATATACTTTATACTACATAAATTAATTTCCCCACCAGTAAATTGAAATATAAAGGAATAATCATACAATATCTACAAAGTGTCAATATCAAGCTGCTGCCTCAAATCCAAAGTGATGGTCTCTTGAAAAATGATTATTTAATAAGCGAATTAAACAGACTGCAAGAAAAGTAGTTCCAATAATTACGTGGAATCCATGGAATCCAGTTGCTATATAGAAAGTAGATCCATAAACTGAATCTGCAATCGTGAAGGGGGCTTCAATATATTCATATCCTTGAAGAATAGAAAAATAAATCCCTAAAATTACGGTAAAAACTAGACCCTGGACTGCTTGTGAATGGTTATTTTCTAGTAAAGAATGGTGAGCTCATGTAATGGTAATTCCGGAAGAAAGCAAGATTGCTGTATTTAAAAGGGGAATCTGGAATGGATTAAAGGGGGTAATTCCTATTGGAGGTCAACATGCTCCTAGTTCAATTGAAGGTGAAAGTCTTCTATGGAAAAATGCTCAAAAAAATGAAACAAAGAATAAAACTTCTGAGACAATAAATAGAATTATCCCTCAGCGTAATCCTAAAGTTACTACATGAGTATGTAACCCTTGGAAGGTTCCTTCACGTGTTACATCTCGTCATCATTGATAAACTGTTAGGAAAGTAATTAAATTTCCTAACACAAATAAAGATATATCATAGTAGTGAAATCACTTTACTATCCCTGATACAGTGACTAAAGCTCCTAAAGCTCCTGTAAGAGGTCAAGGTCTATAGTCAACAAGGTGGAATGGATGATTTGAATGTAAAGACATTTTATACTTCTCTAGAGTAGAGAGTACTTAGTACTGAAAATACATAGGCTTGGATAATTGCAACTGCAGTTTCGAGAAGAAGGAGGAGGAGTTGAACAACGACAAGTACTGAAACAACAATAGAGGGTATTGATATTCCTGTATTTCCAAGGAGTGTAAGAAGTAGATGTCCAGCAATTATATTTGCTGTGAGACGAACTGCCAATGTTCCCGGCCGAATTATATTTCTAATTGTTTCAATGCATACCATGAAGGGTATTAAAACGGGTGGCGTTCCTTGAGGTACTAAATGAGCAAATATATGTTGTGTATGATTTAGCCATCCAAATAATATAAATGAAAGTCATAGAGGGAGAGCAATTGAAAGAGTAATTGTAAGATGACTTGTTCTTGTAAAAATATATGGAAAGAGCCCTATTAAATTATTAAATAGAATAAAACTAAATAAAGAAACAAAAATAAAAGTCCCTCCCTTTAATGAGGGCCCTAAAAGAACCTTAAACTCAGAATGTAGGGATTGAAGGACATTTCTTCAAACTATTGAATATCGTGAGGGGATTAATCAAAAAGAAGAGGGGATTAAAAGAATTCCAAGAAAAGTTCTTATTCAATTAATTGAAAGAGAGAATAATCTTGAACAAGGGTCAAAAATGGAGAATAGATTTGTTATCATTTTCAAGAAAGTGAATGAGAGATAACTTTTCCTCTTATGCCTCTTTTTCTAGGTAAAGGGAATGAAGAAAAATAGTTTATTGTACAAAATAAAAGAAAAGAGATAGTGAACACTCTGAATAAGATTAGTCATCTAAGAGGGGCTATTTGAGGAATCAAAAAGTATTATTATATAATTACTTTAGGATGACATTCTAATATTATGAATTAACTAACTTTTTCATTAAGAGTAATTGTTAATTTACTATACTACGGTTTAAGAGACCAACACTTACCTTCAGTCACTTAATGTTAAAGTGAATTAATTCAATTAATAAAGGTTTTTGTAGGAACTCTTTCGATTACGATTGGCATAAATCTATGGTTTGCACCACAAATTTCTGAACACTGACCAAAAAATAAGCCTGGACGGTTAATAAGAAAGTTTGTTTGATTCAATCGACCTGGAGTTCCATCAACTTTTACTCCTAGTGCTGGAACAGTTCATGAATGAATTACATCAGATGCAGTTACTAAAATTCGAATATGAGAATTTATTGGCAGGACAACCCGGTTATCAACATCTAAAAGTCGAAAGCCATCAAGAGGTAAGTCTCTTAGGGGAACTATATACGAGTCAAATTCAACCCCTGTAAAATCTGAGTACTCATATCTTCAGTATCATTGATGCCCAATCGATTTTAGGGTAATCGAAGGGGTATTAATTTCATCAAGAAGGTAGAGAAGTCGAAGAGAGGGAAGAGCAATAAAAAGTAGAATAATAGCAGGTAAAATAGTTCAAATAATTTCAATTAACTGACCATGTAATAAGAATCGATTAACAAATGGATTAAATATCAAAGAAATTATTAAATACCCAACTAAAATAGTAATTATTAATAAAATTATTAGTGTATGGTCGTGGAAAAAGATAAGTTGTTCTATTAATGGAGAAGCTCTATCCTGAAGCCCAAAGTTTGATCAAGTTGACATTATTCTAAAAAAAGAAAACTTTATAAATGGGGTTTAAATCCACCGCACTAATCTGCCATATTAGAAGTTAGTGAGGGATGGCAATTCAGAAAAACTGTGCTCGGCAGGAGGTGAATTTTGGAATCACTCAATTGATGAATTAAGTTGAACCGGGAAAATTACTTGTCGTTGAACAACTATACTTTCTCAAATAATTAAAAGAAATAATAAGATTCCGAGTAATGAAATTGTTGAACCAATTGATGATACAACATTTCAAGTTGTATAAGCATCTGGATAATCAGAATACCGTCGTGGCATACCTGCCAGTCCAAGAAAATGTTGAGGGAAAAATGTTAGATTTACACCAATGAATATAATAATAAATTGGCTTTTTAATCAGGATTGATTTATTATCAGGCCAGTAAATAAAGGGTACCAGTGAATAAATCCGGCTATAATTGCAAAAACAGCTCCTATTGACAATACATAATGAAAATGAGCAACTACATAATAGGTGTCATGAAGGATAATATCTACTGATGAATTTGCTAAAACAACTCCTGTTAAACCTCCAACAGTGAATAGAAAAATAAATCCAAGTGACCATATAATTGCAGGTGAGTAAGATAACTGAGTTCCATGAAGGGTTGCTAATCATCTAAAAATTTTAATTCCGGTAGGAACTGCAATAATCATTGTTGCTGAGGTGAAGTAAGCTCGTGTATCCACATCCATTCCTACCGTAAATATATGATGGGCTCAAACAATAAAACCTAATAAACCGATTGCAAGTATTGCATAAATTATTCCGAGGGACCCAAAGGTTTCCTTTTTCCCTGACTCCTGACTAACAATATGAGAAATTATCCCAAATCCGGGGAGAATAAGAATATAAACTTCAGGATGACCAAAAAATCAAAATAAATGTTGATAGAGGATTGGATCCCCTCCTCCAGCAGGATCAAAAAAGGAGGTGTTTAAATTTCGATCAGTTAAAAGTATTGTAATTGCTCCTGCTAGAACAGGAAGAGATAAAAGAAGAAGAAGGGCAGTAATTACAACTGATCAAACAAATAGAGGCATTCGATCAAATGAAATTCCTGTTGAACGTATATTAATTACTGTTGTAATAAAGTTTACTGCACCTAAAATTGATGAAATTCCTGCTAAATGAAGTCTAAAAATTGCTAGATCAACTGAAGCACCACCATGGGCGATTACTGAGGAGAGAGGTGGATAAACAGTTCATCCAGTACCGGCCCCATTTTCAACCATTCCTCTAATGAGGAGGAGACTCAATGACGGAGGTAATAATCAAAAACTCATATTATTCATTCGAGGAAATGCTATATCTGGTGCGCCTAGTATTAGGGGTACTAGCCAGTTTCCAAATCCTCCAATTATAATTGGTATTACTATAAAAAAAATTATTACAAAAGCATGAGCAGTTACAATAACATTATAGATTTGATCATCACCAATCAAGGCTCCTGGATGTCCAAGTTCAGCTCGGATTAACATACTCAATGAAGTTCCGACTATTCCGGCCCAAGCTCCGAAGATGAAGTAGAGAGTTCCAATATCTTTATGATTTGTCGAGAAAAGTCACTGTCGCGATTAAATGGCTGACAATAGGCGGTAGACTGTAAATTTACTTATAAGAAATTCTTTTTAATCAGGTCTTATAGTCAAAATGATATCAGACTGCAATTCTGAAGGTGTAATTATTACTAAGGCTTAAAAGACTACCTTATATTAATAGCTTTGAAGGCTATGAGTTTTATTAACTTAAAGCCTTAAACTATTAAATAAGATAAGCTGATTGATGGAAGACCAACAATTGAAATAAATGAAAGAACTAAGCAAAAGAGATGAGGAAGGGAGAGTTTTTGAGAAAGTATTCTTCAATTCATTTCACTATATCCAATCGTAAAAGAGGAAAAGCATAACCGTAGATAGAAGAATAAAGTTACAAGGGAACACATAACTAGAATAACAACAATTAAAAGTTGGGAATTTTCAGTTAATACTTGAATTGAGGATCATTTTGGATAGAACCCAATAAATGGAGGGAGACCACCTAAGGACAAAAGATTTGAAGATAGAGCTACTTTCATAGGAATTGAAGAGAATCTAGATGAAAACAATTGTCTGATTCTGATAATATTGAAAATTCTAAATAAGAAGGAAACTCTAATCGCAAGGAGGCAGTAAAATAGAAAATAGTTAATTCAAAGTATTTCACTCAGTATCTGTGATGCAATTATTCATCTTATATGGTTAATTGACGAATACGTTATCAGTTTTCGTATTGAAGCCTGATTTAGTCCTCCGACGCTTCCAACAACTGCTCTAAAAATAATTGAAAGGAATAGAACCCAATTAGAAAAATAGGAGATTATCATCAGGGGGGCTAATTTTTGCCAGGTTATTAAAAGGATTAGATTAGTTCAGGTTATCCCCTCAGCAACAAGAGGAAATCAAAAGTGGAAAGGTGCAGCTCCTATTTTCATTAATAAAGATGAAGAGATTACTAAGCTAGGGGATCCTAGAAGTCTCGGAGCTATTCATATGTCTTCTGTAATCATTAAAGTAGCGGCAAACAAGAGAACAGAAGAGGCTAGTGCTTGAGTAAGAAAATACTTTAAGGAGGATTCTGAGGATAATAAATTATTTCTATCTCTTATTAGGGGGATAAAAGATAAAAGATTAATTTCTAGTCCTATTCATACACCTATTCAAGTATTTGATGAAACAGAGATTAGGGCTCTGATAATCATAATTGAAAGGAATATAATTTTTGATGAATTATTAAAAATTAAAAAGAAAAGGATTTTACCTTTATATGTGGGGTATGAACCCAAAAGCTTTTTTAGCTTACCTTTTTATATTATAGTGTAGGATGCACAAAAGTTTTTGATACTTTTAGAGAAGTTTAACTCTTTCTAATATAATAAGAGCAGTTATTGCATGATTTACTCTATCAAAGTAACCCTTTAATCAGGCATCTTATTTACTACAAAAAAATTTCATCGTAATCAAAAAAAATAATCGATAAAATAATAATTGGTTGTTTTGCATGCAAAAATTTTATTTAAACACCTAATTTTTTTTTTTTTACGTTGTTAGTATTTAAATGAACTGGGACGTGCATAAACAGAATATCTGCCTCTTTTCATGTAGAGAATGTTTTTTGGTAAAATATTATTTTAGTTTGGAGAGTTTTATATTATTATTCTTATTCTACGGGTATTTAAATCTTTACTTATTAATTTACATATAGATAATTATTTTATGCATATATATAACTATATTAATATATAAAAATTTACTTATATAGATATATATAAATATATAACTTATTTTTAAATTATTATATATTTATAAATTAATTTAATATTTATTTATTAATATATAAGTATTTATTATAATTAATAGATAAATATAAATACTAGAAATGTTTTATTGAAGATTAATAGATGGATATTAATTAATAAGTATATTTTTTAAAAAAAAGTACATGATTATA
>CATQJF010000048.1:0-70077 GCA_958299015.1 Tetanocera ferruginea | reverse complement strand
AGTGCTCAATAGTCAAAAAGCTTTTTAGAGATAAAATGCTTTTTAAAATTTTGTTATTCATAAAAATATTGTCTCAGCTTATTTGCTAAAATAGGAACACTCTCAATTTGAAATGGGAACAGTGTCAAGAATGGTTTGTGAATTTGATAATTCGAATTCGGTTTCGATTTCGGCCAAAATTTTGGTTTCGGTCGGATACTACTTTTGGGGTACACTTTCAGTTCGTCAGTACGAAAGTACGCCTTTTTTGCAAAAGGTCCACTTTTTGATTTGGTTATTTTCCATTTCATATATACAAGAGTCCATTATTTTCTTAAGGCTTTGGCATGGCTTCCACATAAAAGTAGCGTAGCAAAGCACGTTTGCTCTAAATTTAAGCTCATTAAAACAAATCTTAATAAAAATAAATTAGAAATAATTACGCCTAGCCTGTAATTTCAATTGCGGAAAAAAATCCACGATAAAGAAACAAATCAATTACACAAATAAAACATGAATTTAAAAATTAGGTTGAATATTTATTGTTACAAAATATTTGATCTTACACAATTGCTTCACAATTGTATTTCGCGTCTGCTGAGTCGGGATGCAAATTAACAACTAACACAATGAGTTCATGACTCGCCGCTCTTTAGCTCAGTCTCGATTGTCCTTCTGCACTTTTCCAGGCCCGTTGCCTGGCACTCTCTTTTGAGCAGCTTTAGTGCATGCCCGCTAACTCAGCCGTTATGCTTAATTAAGAAACATGAGATTTGAACTTTAAGCTGATATGGCGCTTGTTTAGCATTTAACTAATAATTTTCAAAAAAGTACGTTTTTGTCTAAACGTTTACCTCATTTATAGAGGTACACTTTAAAAATCTCTTATAGCATCTCTGATTTCTGAATTTCACTGGAACAGAAATTTTATATTATCGGTGCTGTGCTACTTTGTGGCAAATTTTCATGTTAGTTCAAAATAAAAATGGGTTTTTAATTGAATTTGGACGTTGTCTTTAAGTAAATACACCATTTTGATAATTTTAAAAACCTTTAATACCTATTCAGAACATGAAGTTCAAATGTTGCCGAAGTTGTTTACTGTATGGCATGGGCATAGAAAGCCCACCATAAAATATAATTGTATATTTTAACATTCAGCGCTCATGCTTTGGTAACACGGCATTCGTTACATGGCATATGTCATAAAAATTCGTTACATGTTATGACATATACCCAAACAATATGCACAGAAACTTTGCTTTAAAATAACGTAAGTTTATGAACGTATCTACTTGCTTGTTTTGACCGGATATAATAGTCGGTAACAATTAGGTATTTCTACACAACAATTTCCTTTTCTTCTTAGCTTTTTGCTAAGCCGGTTGAATTCTTAATCTTTTATTTCTGTAATCAATATTATAGCATCCATTAAAAAAAAACTTAAAAATGCCTCCTAAGTTTGATCCTACTGAAGTTAAATTAGGTAATATGATTCCTTATAAATACATACTTTGTTTAACGTTTATAATGTTCCTAGTATATTTACGTTGTGTCGGTGGTGAGGTTGGTGCTACTTCATCACTTGCTCCGAAGATTGGTCCGCTTGGTTTGGTAAGCGTGAGAAGTTGGATATATTTTCGTTTAAGCTCATAAATTGTGTAATTTTTAGTCTCCTAAGAAAGTAGGAGACGATATAGCGAAAGCAACATCCGATTGGAAAGGTTTGAAAATAACTGTGTGCTTAACTATTCAAAATCGACAAGCGGCAATATCTGTTGTTCCCTCTGCTGCATCTCTTATAATTAAAGCGTTGAAGGAACCTCCTCGCGACAGGAAAAAACAGAAAAATAGTTAGTTTTAATATTTTCTTCTTTTTAATATATTAACTAATTTATGTATTATATTATATTTCTTTGATAGTTAAACATAATGGGAATATCACGTTCGATGATGTATTTTCCATCGCTCGTACCATGAGACCGCGTTCCATGGCTAGATCTATGGCCGGGACGTTCAAAGAGATTTTGGGTACAGCTCAAAGTGTTGGTTGTACAGTTGATGGAAGATTTCCTCATGATATTATAACTGATATTAATAATGGATCCCTTGAAATTCCATCTGAGTAAACATGTTTTCCTGGTCAATAACTAATGTTTGGCAATCTTACCAATGACAGAGGTTGGATTAAAATAAAAAAATTAATATTGCAAACGAATTCAAATACAACTAAACCATGTATATAAGTGAAAGGTATTTTTTTATGATTTACCCAGTCTGAATAATTCTTCAAAATAAGAGCTAAAAGATAGGAAATTTTTAAAGATGAAACGGAGATTTGTTAATAAACTCCTTGACAACATCAAAGTTATATTTGCCTGCTGTAACTGGGAAGCCTTAACGCCGTGCTTCCCTATTTGCCGACAGCATATTGTTTTGCCCTCGTTCACCGCCAAACTCACTTTGGCTGATTCCTCTTCGTTAACGGCGAAAGCAGCAGTTACATATCTCTTTGTTCGGCCGATAATATCGATATCATCAGCATACGCAAGGAGCTGGACACCTTTGTAGAATATGGTTCCATTGTGATGTACACCTGCCTTTCATAGGATCCCCTCCATGATGAAATTGAAGAGATCGCTAATAGCGGGTCACCTTGTCTGAAACCTCGTTCGGTATTAAAGGTTTGGGGGAGGTCATTTCCTACCTTGACGGAGCTGCATGTATTGCTCACCGTCATCCTGCAGAGTCTTATCAACTTCGCAGGTATACCGAACTCAGACATAGTTGCGTACAGGCAATCCCGAATCTGGCTATCGAACGATGTTTTATAATCGACAAAGAGATGATGGGTGACGCTTTGATTTTCTTACGTTTTTTCCAGGATTTGGCGTAGTGTACAAAACTGGTCTATGGTGGACTTGCCAGGACGAAAGCCACACTGATAAAGTCCAATCAGTGTTTTGGTATGCGGCTTCAATCTTTCACACGATACGCTCGAAAGAACCTTGTATGCGATGGAAATAAAACTGGGTCCTTTCTCTGTGACAAGATTCGAAAAGCAATGCTATTCGAAAATTAAATGCGATTTGAAAGTAAAATCGCACTGTACCTTTAAGGTGGAAGTTCATTCACTGCATACGCATTTGCGTCCGTCTACTCGTTGAACGTAATGCAATAGAATGTGTGGAAGCTTATAGATGAAACTTAATTAATTGCATATGCGTCCGTTTAATCGCTGGCGCAATTAATTGCGTTGTTTGACAGCTCGTTACTTATGACGAAAAGCGAGAAGAAACCAAAGTAACGAATCATAAGCAATTACTTTCAGGAATGGCTTTTGTTCAGAAATCTTGAAAATTAAGAATGTCTTTGATTTTTTTGTTGTTAATTTATTAGCAGGACCTTTTCAATACTTGGAATTTAAATTTTCAAGATTATAAATGAAAACATTTTGAGGGTTTTTGTTTAAAAATGAAAAAAAATATTAAGATATATGACGCTAAGAATATACAAACTGTTTTATAATGCTGCTGCCCTTGCTTGCTCGCAACGTAAGACGCAACCATATAACTCTGCCAAAATTTACGTGCGTAAATTAAACAGTGTGGAGAATTAATGTCATGTGCATTATTGCCATAAACAAGTGTGCATTAATGGCATAGTGTAAAATTGAAAAAAATTCTTGGAATGTGACTTATTGCCACAAAAATGTGCATTATTGTCATAAAATTCTTAAATTAATTCACGCCATGTGAATTACTGCCATAAAATTCTTTATGGCAATAATTTACACGACAGAAGGTATTCATGCCGAGTGAATTATTGCCATAAAGAGGTTATGGCAATAATTCACATATTAAGTGGATTAGTGCCATAAATTGGCAGAAAATATTAGGGGTATTTACGATGTGGTGTATTTGCCCTTGTATAGTGTATTTTTGATATTTGAAGTAAAATTACAAAAACAAAATGTACAGTGTTCAAAATACAACCCTGTAGCAAAAATACAATGTCGAGACCCTATAGTATTCTTTGTAAATTTCGTTGTATATTTGATCAACTGATCACAAAAGCTTTTTGACTCTGCGTGGATGAAGGTACTGGCTGGGTTGTGTATTTATTTAATAAAAGTTAATTTAATTTAGTGCTTTGTTTCAATTCTTTTATTTTCTCGTACTGCTAAATGATGAACTTACCAGACTTTAGTCAAGGTTTGTTCACAATGCGTTGCAAATATTGTAAATTTTGTAAGAATTTATCAAAAATACACCACATCGTGAATACCCCTATTGTTATGGCATTAATGCACATAACTGTGTGCATTACTGCCATAACACTTGGCAAAAATAATATCATGCAGAATCAGGGCTGTAGAAATACGTCACGGGATTTATTATGACATTTGACAATCAGGGGTGTTATGGAAACCGACACAGAATTGAAACAGAATCTGAACTGAAATCGATATCGGTTTGAAGTCGTGTTATGAAACCGACTTGTTTTTGCTTTTTTCGAAGACATGCAAAAACGATATTTGAATCAGCTGATCGATCAGCTGCATGTTTTGATTTTATTTTGTGAATGACTTTAAGTGGTTGTGAAAATTTTTAAGAAAAGTTAGTTTTGAAATTTTAAAATATGAGCTCTGGTGTAGTAGCTTTTTTTTTAATGGAAGACTCCGAGGAAGTATCCACCGAAAGAATAAGGCGAAGAGTGTTGAGAGACAAAAGTAATCCGTTGGAGTTACCAGAATCCATGTTAGTGTAGTTTTCTTTTTTGCATTTGCTCATATATGAATATATGACTTAATTTTTATGCAGGTTCGTTGATCAATACCGACTAAATAAGGAAGCGTTTGTTATGGTGCTTGAAACCATCAAATCTTATTTGAAAAATTTGTCAATCCCTCCTGTACTGCAACTAGCGGCGGCTTTAAGATTTTTCGCGGAGGGGTCTTATCAGCGATCTGTTGGAAACGACGTGAACGTGTGCTTGGCGAGGCCCACAGTGTCTATAGTACTAAGGGAAGTACTAAAGGCTCTAGAACGGTCGATTTGTCGTACTTGGGTGCAACTGGCGATGGATGAAAACGAAAAACGAAGGGCAAGATACTTTTTCTATAGCAAGTACCGCATTCCAGGCATTACTGGTTGCATCGATGGAACCCATATAAAAATTGTAAAGCCAACCCTTGACGAACATCTTTATTTCAACCGTAAAGGCTATTTTAGCATTAATGCGATGATTGTAAGTTATATATATTTACTACTTTGTTATTGCTTTTAAATATTTTATTTTTCAGATTTGCGACAACAATATGTTGATTCGAGCGGTATATGCACGATATCCTGGCTCTAGCCACGACTCTTTCGTCTGGAATATAAGCCATGCTCGTCAATTTTATCTCAGGCAATATGAGGCCGGCGATCGTGCGAACAGGTTACTTGGAGACTGTGGTTATGGCATTGAACCATTTCTCTTAACGCCGTACAGAGATCCACAATATAATTCTCGGGAGTACAAATTTAATATGGCGCATTCTTCGGCGAGAAATATTGTTGAAAGGACAATAGGGGTGCTAAAAAGTCGCTTTCGCTGCTTGTTGAATACGTTGCACTACAGCCCGCAAAAAACTGTACAAATAATAAATGCTTGCTGCGCCCTCCACAATGTGTGTAGAAATTACAACATTGAAAATGTTGAAGATGTTTTCGAATCACCTGAGATTGAAGGTGATGATGCTGTGTCGGTTGCTAATCTGACGTTACAAAGTGAAGGTCAGAGGATAAGAAATGAAATAGCCGATTGTCTGTTGTAATATTACAAAATAGAAATAAAACTTAAAATCTTTATTTAAATACTTCATTATCACATTTAATTCAATTCATTTGTATCATAAATAAGTCTTTGTTCTCAATGAAAAACTTAAAGCTAAAAAATCACTCACGTTATTGAGGTACATGTAAAAAAAAAAAAAAAAAAAGAAAACAAATAAATTATTTCTGTGCTAAATTAAATTTTGCAAGATCCAGCTCCAGCTGCTGCTTCTTCAGTTGATTTTTTTCTTGCATGGCAGTCAACATGCGCACACTTATGTTCTGAAATTCATTTTTCAGCTCCGTTACTGCCTTTCCAACCGATTCACTGTTTTTTTCTATTGAGCGGTATACTCTTCTCAAGCTGCTTGAGTTTTCTTTTTGAATTGTGATAAGTTCATAAATTTTTTTGTTCAAATTCTTCTTGCACTCGTTATCCTCATCAAGAAACGTCTTTAAACGCTGAGAAATGGGCTCCGGCTTAATTTTTTTCGGCGTGATAGAAGTCTGTGCAGTCACGCATCTTCTTTTTGAAGATGTCGATGGCATTTCGTCATAACTTTCGACTGCCGCATCTTCACTCATGCCCAATGGCACCCCTGGTATACCCTCTACCCCTTGCGCAATTCTACATATGCGGACAATAGCCTCATCTGCATCGGAAAGGTGGTGTTTTGAAAAAGGACCACCACCAGTTGCTGCCGCTTCCACTCTGTTGTGTGCTAACTTCTTCTTAACCTCACTTTTCCACTCAGTCCATACCTAAATAAAGTCGAAGGCGTCAAGTAAAAAAAATTATGCCTGTTTTCTCACTTTTACCTTTTTCCAGCCAATTGAGTCTTTCGTAGGCGGGCCTGCAGCATTTAAGCTCACCACAAGTTCCTGCCATAGAGATTCAACAAGCGGCTTTTTTTTTTTTTAATTCAAAATTGAAATAAATCATAAATTAACAAAAATAATTAAAAACGTGCATTACTTACATTGTTTCTTGCTTTTCAGTCGCTAGCACACACACTTTTCAACAATTCTGACAACTATCAGCTGCTCGTTTTAAAACAGACAATCAAATCGATAAATCGATTTCTGTAACATCTAAAATTGACACAAAACCAATTTCGAAAATGAAACCGGTTTTAAAATCGATTATTGGTTACTATAACACCAAAACGAAAACTGTGTCGATTTCAAATCTGATTCTAACAGTTATCGGTTTCCATAACACCCCTGAATAATGCACATCAACGAAGAGAATTAACGGGCAAGTGTAAGTGGAGTAATCGATGTATATACATTAAGAAAAAAAAAAGAGTGCGTGTCAGCTCCGACGCGCGATTGGAGTTTACTTCTTAACGATTGCCTTGGAATTAAATATAATCATGTACAAAAGGCAAAGTTGGTAAATATATAAACTCATCCTGTATAAACATTTAACATTCAGCCCAATCATGAAACATATCTCCCGGGTAAATTATTCAATTTTTCCCATCCTCCTATCACGAAACTTTTCGAACATACTTTTTTGGGAAAAGTAGGCATTTTGAAAACTTGGGAGATGGGAATTTTTTTGACAGCTCGCATCATTTCTTTCCCATTTTATTAGTTGGAGAGAAAGCAAAGAAAGCAAGCAAACAAAAACATGTAAGTTAATTTTATATGCAAATAAATGGAATTTGTTTAAATTTTTTCTTACTTTTAGGTCAAAAACAACAAATAAATGCCAAATGGACATTTTGCTGTCCGTAATGGAGTCACATAGCGACATTGCTTGTGGCTTTCACAAGAATAGCAAAGAGCAAGTTGCTCTATTTTGGAAAGCAGCGACGGAACAGCTTAATGCAGCTGGTCCTCCTTTGAAAGAAACCTCGGAGTGGAAGAAGGTTGGATATAAATATGTATATGTTTTTATCTATTCATATAAAGTGATGTTCATATCGAAGTGGTGGCAGTGTTCGCGTCGAAAATTTCGTCAAAAAATCTTGCAGAATTTGCTTGCCACCGCTGCTGTCATGGCATATGAATGAACTTCACCTTATATGCAACTATTTTGCAGGGAAAAATAACTAAAACTTTTATCAGGTATGGTTGGATCAAAAAAAATACGTGAGGCACAAATGTGCCCAAAATCTCCAAATGAGAATTGGAACCGGTGGAGGACCCTACAAACAACACTTGTTGTCTCCCTTTGAAGAAGCTGTTTCAAATTTAATCAACACGAAAGGAGCTGTTGAAGGAGTCCCTGGAACAAAGTTTGGACTGAAAAGGAAACTAATAGATAAGGAGAATGAAGGGCCACTTGATGGAAATCCTCAATCTCAAAACATCGAAGCTAATATCCAAGTGGTCTTTGATGAATATTGCGGAAGTATTGAGATGAGCGGTGTTCCTGAAACAGTCCAATCCAACACGACAACCGAAGCCACAACAGATCCTGCGTCTGAAAATGTTCGTAGTACCGTGCTTACACCAGCTGCCAAAAAATCTAAATATGTAAGTGCTTCCGACGTTCTTGAAAAAGAACTTACAATTCAAAAAGATTTGTTGGAAAAAATAAGTGAGGCAGTGGTGGAGCAGAAGGAGCAGCGGGCAGAAAGAAGTGCTGGAATCAAAAAGATATATCGATCACTTGATCGTTTATATGATGTCCAAAAAAAGATCTTAACTGAAACTATCAGGCATAATGTAGAAATAGAAGCAATGCGTAAGAAGGAAATTGACAGCAATATTGCACACAAATCGCAGTTGATTGAAATTGAAAAGCTAAAAATTGAATTAATGAAAACAAAATAGTTTTTTGTGTGATTTTCTTTCGCATTCTTTCAATTTCTGCATTTTGCCTGATAGTTTCAGTTAAGATTTTTATTCTAACATCATTAAAACGATCAAGTGATCGATGTATCTTTTTGAGTTCAATTAACTGATGTATGTATTAAATAATCTTTAGTTTTTTCTTTACATCATTATTCTGTGATAATATTCCTTGAATTGAATATGTATTTTTTTTTATGTAAGAAAATATTTAAATGTTTTAAGTTTAAATGAATTTTTTACTTTATGTTTGCCTTTAAATTTTACTTAAATTAATTTATTATTAATAATTTAAACATGAATGTGATAAAATATTCAATACAAACGAATTAATATTTTTAAATGAATACAAAGTCCTTCAGTTCCTTTTAATATGCTTTATATTTTATATTTATTTTATAAAGTATGTTTTTTTTATTTTTTAAGTTGAATAAATATTTAATTGTATTTTTGTTAAAGGTTGAAGTTTTCTTATAAGCTACTGGCTATCGCGTCTCGAACTCGCTTCGCAATGTCCGTCCTCTGTATGTGTTGCGTGTTATGGAAATTATTTAAATCACCGGTTCGGAAATCTTCACTATCGTCAGTTCGGAAATCTTCACTACCGTCGTATGCATTAAATCGCAAAGAAATGTTGTGTAATGCACAACATACATTAGTAATTTTAACTGCTTTTTCAGGACTATAGTGAAGCTCCCTTGCACCGAGCAAACACCTCCACTTATTTTTGAGAACTCCGTTTGTTCTTTCGATAACGTTGCGGCAGCGTGCGTGAACATCATTAAATTTTCTTTCCCTTGAGCCTTCGGATGGAGTTCTGTATGGGGTTAAAAGCCAAGGTTCCAATGCATATCCTGCGTCTCCTAGTATATATAAAATAATTCATAAATACAATAAATATATATAAGGAAAGATAACACTAAATATTACCAAGAAGCCAAAATCTTGTCTCACCACGAATATAATCTTCTTCCAATTTTGCTCTCAATTCGCTGACATTCCATATAAAGGAATCGTGGCATGCTCCTGGATGGGTTGCGTCAACGTAAATAATATTGAGCTTGTCATCGCACACCTAGTATACATGTTTATTATATTATTCTTGCAATTAATAGTACATTTTAAAAATAACTCACAAGCATAACATTTAAACTATATGTTCCCTTCCTGTTATAAAATAAATGCTTGTCTTTCGAGGGAGCAATAATTCTGACGTGCGTTCCGTCAACACATCCAATTACTCCAGGAAAAGTAAATTTAGTGTAAAATTTCAACGCCACTTCTCTCTTTCCAGCAATTTCATACATTTTTATCCACTGTGGACATAATTCCCTTTCAAACACATCTAGCACTTCAGAGAGAATTGTACTGAAACTGGATTGTGCCAATCCTACGATATGGTCTTTCCCAACTCCGGTTTGGTAACCACCTTCTGCGAAAAATCGTAAGCATGCGCTCAGTTTGATAATGGGTGAAACTGATCTCGAGGTCTTAGACCTTGGCCAAGATTCCATCAGAACATCAAGCAAATATTTAAAACTATCTTTGTTCAATCGATAGTACTTTTGAAACCTTAAAAATATAAATATTTCACGGTAACTGATTGAATGCAACAAGGTGGAAGTGCAGGAAGAAACATGTTTCATTTCCTAACACAGCGCAGACTGTTGAGACTGTGACCCACGTTCATAAGACCAACACATAAACGTAAAGTTGGAATCTATAGTCTAGCAGCTCACAAAATTTTATTTATACTACAAATATACATACAAAGATTGTGGTAACTCCAGCGGATTGGTGCTATCTCTCAATGTTCGTCTTACAGAAACTTGGTCCACAACGTCATTGGATTCGTCCTCTTCAACAGTCAAAAATCTCAATGCAATGCTGAACATTATCAATAATATTAAATAAAAAATAAAAGCACTTAAATTTTTGCAAATTTGTGCTTTAATTGTATAAAACGTTATCTGTCAAATACAGTAAAACAGCTGTTTCGAAGATTTGTTCGAATTCCCATTCCCATATATTTACTCATGTGAGATTCATGATGGGAGAATTTTGTTCACGGGAGAATGCACATTTTTGGGAGCTGAATCTCCCGTGAGTTTTCATGATTGGGCCGATTATGAATTTCGTTACCAATATGTAATGTCGTAACCAAAAAATGAGGAAATAAAATTGAAATAACTTAAACTCGAAACGTGAAAGTCTAAAGTAAAATTTTTTACAAATCGTGAGGATTGAACCAAATCTAGAAGACACAGTGTTCTTCCAAAACTAAATTTATATTAAGCTTATCACTCAAAAATTTTATTTTAATATGGGCATTTCCATAGTCGCGAACGCGACATTCGTCGCCTTTGAGGAGCAAAATAATAAAGAAAACTCAAACAAATTTTTCTTTTTTTTTAAGTTTTCGATAGCATTTTAGTAGCACTATATATAGAAAAAAAATGTAAGTTCTCTAGATTTTATGTTTCCAAAATATTAGCAATAAACATGGCATCGCGAACGCGACAAAAAATGGAACTCGTTTTCGACTGTATCTAGAAAAATGCAGATATCTGCGAAACGAAACATAATATTTCAAAGTGGTTAATTGTAAATTAAATAAGATTAATGTGGCGTTCAAGAAATAGTTGTCATTTTGACATATTTTCATTCGTTGTTTTTTTATTGAGCTTAAGCCTCATCGCGAACGCGACATCTAGCACGCGACATTTTTTCTCATCACGTTTGTAATAAGAATTGGTTAAAGAAATTTCAGCTAAATATTGTATTACCTACCAAAAACATCGTTTTTACTATTTGTGAGTGTTATATTAGTTGTATTAAAAAAAAACAAAAATACATATGAGGCTAGTGAGAAAAATTATGCTATTTTTTGTAACTCCACCCGTACTACGTATGTGGTTATTTACTTTATGACGACGTTTTTTACGCCCATAAGGAGGCGTGGCAGATACAGAAAAGTGCGTATATTATCCTGCAGTATCACCTTCAAAATTGTTTTAACCATGGCGTCCCTGTTTTTGTATGTCCCCCTATCTGTTGACATGATTACAGCCGTTATTATTATGTTATCGTAATGAAATTTGATATTTAAGCTTATATCGTAAACAACGTATACCTCCCATACAAATTGACGTTCTCAAATTGGATAATTTATTAAAAATCTATTAAAAATCCAATGACTTGAGAATTAGCTCATGAGCTTTAATTTGAACTATCAACAGTTAGTTAAAAATTCAGCAAAATCGAATGAAACCTTTCCATACTTCCCATACAAAGTGTATTTAAAAAACCGGCGCATGATCGCGAACGCGACACACTTTGAAAATCAATTTAATGTTTACTATGATTTTTACATGCAGTAACTTTTTTTGTAGTGAGGCGACCAAATGTGATTTAAGTTACAATTTTCAGACACTTGCTTAGAACGATCACGAAGTTCTGATAACAAATGATGATTAAGGTACAAGAACGCGACATTCGAATAGTTATTAAAGCAATATAAAAAATTTACCGTAAATCGTGCTTTGTTTGGTATCTTTTTATTTTTTATTTGTAGTTTAAAAAAAGATTTTATAAGAAGAGTGCAAACATTACGTTGATAAATAAACGAAAAATACTAAAGAGAAAAAGTCCTTAAAAGCAGCTAAAAGCAAGAAGAGCATATTTCTCAGATACCAGGTCAATTTTCTCAGAATAAAAACTGAAATAAGTTGTAAATGCAGTAAATTCTGAAAATTCGAGCATTTTTTTATATAACAAAAAAATTATTTGTTTATATAACATTTTCTTTTTCGGTCCCGGTAGACCTTTCTGTGGAAATGCCCATATGAAATCCATTAAAATTGACTCACCCTAGACCTCAGATAGTCCAGTTACATCCGCTTGACCACAGAATCATCCATTAATATCTAAATACATAATATATGTATATCTATAAATACTTCTAAATACCATTGCATACGATTGGCTATAAAATCATACATTTTGTTCGAAATGTTCAATGGATCCCATAAAAAATCCAATGACCCATCTGTGACCTCAGATAATCCCATTGCATCCGATTGGCCATAGAATCATCCATTTTTGTCTAAATGTTGAATGGAACCCATAAAAGTTTTAATGACCCACCTGTGACCTCAGATAATCCCATTGCACCCGATTGGCCATAGAATCATCCATTTTGGTCCAAATGTTCCATGAAACCCATAAAAGTTCCAATGACCCGCCTATGACCTCACATAATCCCATTGCACCCGATTGGCCATGGAATTATCCATTTTGGTGCAAATGTTCCATGGAACCCATAAAAGTTTCAATGACCCGCCTATGACCTCAGATAATCCCATTGCACCCGATTGGCCATGGAATCATCCATTTTGGTCCAAATGTTCCATGGAACCCATAAAAGTTCCAATGACCCGTCTATGACCTCACATAATCCCATTGCAAACGATTGGCCATGGAATCATCCATTTTAGTGCAAATGTTCCATGGAACCCATAAAAGTTCCAATGACCCGCCTATGACCTCAGATAATCCCATTGCACCCGATTGGCCATGGAATCATCCATTTTGGTGCAAATGTTCCATGGAACCCATAAAAGTTCCAATGACCCGCCTATGACCTCAGATAATCCCAATGCACCCGATTGGCCATGGAATCATCCATTTTGGTCCAAATGCTCCATGGAACCCACAAAAGACACAATGACCCGCCTGTGACCTCAGATAATCCCATTGCATCCGATTGGCCATAGAATCATTCATTTTGGTCCAAATGTTCCATGGAACCCACAAAAAACACAATGAACCGCATGTGACCTCAGATAATCCCATTGCATCTGATTGGCCATAGAATCATTCATTTTGGTCCAAATGTTCCATGGAACCCATAAAAGTTCCAATGACCCGCCTGTGACCTCAGATAATCTCATTGCATCCGATTGGCCATAGAATCATTCATTTTAGTCCAAATGTTCCATGGAACCCACAAAAGACACAATGAACCGCCTGTGACGTCAGATAATCCCATTGCATCCGATTGGCCATAGAATCATTCATTTTGGTCCAAATGTTCCATGGAACCCATAAAAGTTCCAATGACCCGCCTGTGACCTCAGATAATCCCATTGCATCCGATTGGCCATAGAATCACCCATTTTGGTCCAAATGTTCCATGGAACCCACAAAAGACACAATGACCCGCCTGTGACCTCAGATAATCCCATTGCATCCGATTGGCCATAGGATCATTCATTTTGGTCCAAATGTTCCATGGAACCCACAAAAGACACAATGAACCGCATGTGACCTCAGATAATCCTATTGCATCCGATTGGCCATAGAACCATATATTTTGGTTCAAATGTTCCATGGAACCCATAAAAGTTCCAATGAACCAACTATGATCTCAGATAATCCCATTGCACCCGATTGGCCATGGAATCATCCATTTTTGTCTAAATGTTGAATGGAACCCATAAAAGTTTCAATGACCCACCTGAGACCTCAGATAATCGCATTGCATCCGATTGGCCACATAATCATCCATTTTGGTCCAAATGTTCCATTGAACCCATAAAAATTTCAATGACCCGCCTATGACCTCAGATAATCCCATTGCACCCGATTTGCCATGGAATCATCCATTTTGGTCCAAATGTTCCATGGAATCCATAAAAGTTCCAATGACCCGCCTTTGACCTCAGATAATCCCATTGCACCCGATTGGCCATGGAATCATCCATTTTGGTCCAAATGTTCCATGGAACCCATAAAAGTTCCAATGACCCGCCTGTGACCTCAGATAATCCCATTGCATCCGATTAGCCATAGAATCATTCATTTTGGTCCAAATGTTCCATGGAACCCACAAAAGACACAATGACCCGCCTGTGACCTCAGATAATCCCATTGCATCCGATTGGCCATAGAATCATTCATTTTGGTCCAAATGTTCCATGGAACCCATAAAAGTTCCAATGACCCGCCTATGACCTCAGATAATCCCATTGCACCCGATTTGCCATGGAATCATCCATTTTGGTCCAAATGTTCCATGGAATCCATAAAAGTTCCAATGACCCGCCTGTGACCTCAGATAATCCCATTGCATCCGATTAGCCATAGAATCATTCATTTTGGTCCAAATGTTCCATGAAACCCACAAAAGACACAATGACCCGCTTGTGACGTCAGATAATCCCATTGCATCCGATTGGCCATAGAATCATTCATTTTGGTCCAAATGTTCCATGGAACCCATAAAAGTTCCAATGACGCGCCTGTGACCTCAGATAATCCCATTGCATCCGATTGGCCATAGAATCATTCATTTTGGTCCAAATGTTCCTCCCATTGCATCCGATTGGCCATAGAATCATTCATTTTGGTCCAAATGTTCCATGGAACCCATAAAAGTTCCAATGACCCGCCTATGACCTCAGATAATCCCATTGCACCCGATTTTCCATGGAATCATCCATTTTGGTCCAAATGTTCCATGGAATCCATAAAAGTTCCAATGACCCGCCTGTGACCTCAGATAATCCCATTGCATCCGATTAGCCATAGAATCATTCATTTTGGTCCAAATGTTCCATGAAACCCACAAAAGACACAATGACCCGCTTGTGACGTCAGATAATCCCATTGCATCCGATTGGCCATAGAATCATTCATTTTGGTCCAAATGTTCCATGGAACCCATAAAAGTTCCAATGACGCGCCTGTGACCTCAGATAATCCCATTGCATCCGATTGGCCATAGAATCATTCATTTTGGTCCAAATGTTCCATGGAACCCATAAAAGTTCCAATGACCCGCCTGTGACCTCAGATAATCCTATTGCATCCGATTGGCCATAGTATCATCCATTTTGGTCCGAATGTTGCTTTAACCCATAAAAGTTCCAATGACTCCCCTGTTACCTCCATGGAATCCATGGACTCCATTAAAGTGCCAATGACCACCCTGTGCTCTCAGATAATCCCATTTCATCCGAATGGCCATAGAATCATCCAGTTTGGTCCAAATTCTCCATGGTATCCATTAAAGTGCCGATGATCTGCTTGTGACCTTAGATAATTTCATTGCATTCGTTTGGCCATAGAGTCATAGAATCAATGTTGAAAATTCCAGCGTAACGCAAAAAAAGTTGAAAATTCAACCATAACGCAAAAATAGTTGAAAATTCAACCGTATCGAAAAATAGTTGAAAATTTGACTTTACCCCCCAATATAATTTCTTTTCATGCAAATCGATTCTAAAGGAGTAGACTCCAAAAACAAAAACCAACAAACATGAGACCTCCTCCTTTCTGAAGTCTGTTGAAAATATTACTGAACGTACTTTTTTTCCGTCAATTATATTACTAGACCAAAGAACTGCAATGAGTATCCGACAGAAATCGGATACTCGAATCATACCCGAGTTTCTTGCTTTTCTCTGCCTTATCCAGACTCAATAAAATATGTAAAATACTTAGACTCACTCGCTCATTAGCATATTTTCGGGTATAAGTTCGTACTTATATCCGAGAGTGGCGTGATATGAACCACTTCGATTTGTTTTCAACGAGAGCGTTGAGTAAGCGTATAGCAAGGAAGCTCGACCCGAGTGTATTTTGAGTGTATCCTGAGTACTGTTCTTTTTCTGCCAACGTCTCTATATTGTTCGGATTTATTTTTTGCGTATGCTTTTCGTTATCGCACTGCAGTCAATATCAGCTGAAATTTTTTTACTAGCGGTATTCACGATCTGGATTTTATGGTCTTGTATTCTGTATTTTGGATATTTGTAGTAAATTTGACAATTGCACACAAACAAAACATATACATTTTCCAATTACTATAAATATTAAATTTACAATGGTGGAACCCTATTTAGGGTATTCACTTCACTGCTGGAATTTCAGAAATCGCAAATTTACGAAAATTACAGTGCAATTGTTGTTGTTTCGGTTTTCCGAAGTTTGCTTAAATTTAATCATCTATTGAGTTGATGAAAATTAATCGTCGTAAATTTGCGAAGAAAAGATCTGTTCAGTAGTCGTTAATAGACCTGTTCAATTGATGTGAGTCATTGTGAACATGCAAAATATGATAAGAAGAAGAACATTTTGTCTGTTCCCATATAAATTCGTCAAATTAAGCATCGTATTTAGTTTATTATGCAATAACTAAATTATTAATGAAGAATAATTAAGACGGCAAGCAATATTTTTTTTAACAAAAGGTAGGCACGATTAATTGTTTTGTTGGCGTCCGATAAAAGCCAGCTGTGGCGACTTTCATGCTGACAGAAGCATAAAAAAATCAAAAACGGTCACTCACTTCAACTCGTCGGAAATTTGCGATTTCGGAAATTTCAGCGTTGAAGTGAATACCCTTATTGTAAATTTTGCATAGTATTTGTGTATTTGACGAACAGCTGACTTGACGGTCTATGGTAGCACTGCATTGTAGGAGTGCTCACAATCTGTAGCAAATTTTTTTAATTTTCTAAAAATACTACAAAAACTTCAGATCGTGAATACCGCTATTGTGTTTTTGTAGGAATTTCGTTGTTGTTATTTTTCTGTTGTGAGTTTTGTGCTTTATTTCTGTTACGCGTTCGTTCGTGTAAGCTCCCTGCAAAAAAGGCTACCGGTAATTAACCTTTCCGTATTTCGGGAAAAAAATAACCGAAAGTTTCCCGTCGGTGTGAATATACTTGAGACTATGGCCCTTAAGGGCCAAATAGATTACTCAGATTGTCGGTCAGACAGATGTTTTTTCTTGTCATTGCGACGACTATACACTACACAGACTTCATGCACGCAGACTTGGTTTCTTAGTTCATTTTTGTTGCGCGATGAGTGAGGACAGCGATGCTTCATGATTTCTATCTTTATTTTCATCACTAACAATTCATATTCATTGTTTTTAATATTTTTTCAGAATAATTTTTGCTTTCAATCCTCCAAAGTGACGGCAGGGATTTAAAAAGCTCAATAAATTCAGCTAAATTTATGCTTTCGCTGCAACACGTCATTGCACAACAAAAGTTTCGCAAGTCTGTGAGGTTTCACCATACACTACACAGACGGTCCGTCAGACACGATCGAAAATTAAAATATTTTAATTTTTGTCAGACATCTGAACAGACCTTCAAACAACCAAATACACTATCAGACCGTCGCAACAAACACGTGTTTGTTGCGACTGTCTGTGTAGTATATTTGGCTCTTTACTATGAGTTTCTTTCGACATTCGATCTTCGCTGGTTTTCGAACAGCGAATATCGAATGTCAATTTATTATTATGAGCAGTGGAACCCTGTCGAAATATTCGTTGTTGAGCGAATTTTCAGTCGAACAGAATTTTGCTTTCGATGCGCTTCATTGTGATTTCTTTTTAGTTTTCTGACTTCTAAACTAATTTTCAACTATTTTTGCTAATTTTATGGAGGTCTAAGGTGGTGAGCAACAAATCACATTTGGAAAAATTGGTGTCGTTGATGGAGGCAAATCTTCTAGTTGCAAAATGTATTTCTTCCAAAATTTTCTAAATGATTAAGACCTCAAAAGTTCTTTGAAAGGCTGCACTTACATGGTGGAATTCATTTCTAAGGGGTTGGAAGTATCCCTCAATCGTTTTCTACTTCTTTTTAATTCCGTAAAACTTTCATTCGCTTCTGAGGAATCCTCTTTTGATGAATCGTCGAACCATAATTCCATCGAAGTCATTGGTATTTTGTTTAGAAATAAATTATCGTAAACAACCCTAATGGGCTAAATCCACAATAGCGCTATTCTTTGTCGCTAATACCAAACGCAAATTCGATCGATCAGGCCATTCGACTACAATCGAAGATCGAAAGAAGCTCATAATAAGGGCCTTTGTATCTCCCTTCAACAAGAATTTGAAGTATACAGTTATTTCTTTCGCACAAGTAAATATTGTGGTGAATACCGTTCTAGCTCTCCACGCCCTCAATCATTCCCAAAATAAAGAAATCAAAATAGAAAGAAATGTTTGCCAGATTAATAATTTTTTAATTTTTATTATCTTTTCCTCAGTAGTTTTTTCCATTTAACAAAATTAAAATTATATTTTTATATGAAATTCAGGTATTTAAAATTACACTTAAAAATTATTAAAGCAATGTATTGTTCGGAGTCGTGTGAAAAATGGATATCGAACGAATTTGTGGAGCTTGAGACAATATTTCCACTACTTATTTTGCTTTGATTTTTTGCACTGATATTTTGCAACTTTTCCTCGGTTATTGTTTTTTATTAATTTTTCTTCAAAATATTTTCACAAAGTTTTTGTCACCTTTTGTCAGTCAGTCACTCAGTCTGTACTTTATATTAAAAACAAAACTTTAGTTGTATATTTCAAAAAGAACTGACTTGAAAATTTTGTTTCAATATATTCACCCAAAAAAAAACGGAGTAAAAAAGGCAATATTTGGGCTCAATCTAACTATTTTCATGCATGGTATTTAGCTAAAGCTGTAAAAACTATATTTAACTCCGTTTGTGCGTTGAAATTACTCCGAAAATAGAGCTTGTTTGAAAAGTCGTGCTAACTCCGTTTTGGCTTGTATTGAGAATTTAAAAGTTTTTAATTTTACTCAAAAAAGAACTTGAGCCAACTCCTTTAAAATTTAAAAACAACAACAAGCCAATCGACAAAAGAGTCAAATCAAGAATTCGAATTTTTTATATTCAGTTCATTTTATTTATTTTTTGCTTATATCGGAAAATAATAGCGGTATTCATGCAATGCCGAATATTTTCCGATGCCGTATATCGGAAAATATACGCTGTTTTTGCATGAGGCACCTTTTTGTATTTTTCGGTTAGTGGCGTATATCAATCAGCTGTTCTTAAGTTACATTGCAAAAGTGGCCACTTTGGTTTAATAAATGAGCTGAAAAGTAAATATATAAATAAATAAATAAATGGTTTCATAATTTGGGTGAAGACAACGAAATTCCAGATAAATTATTTTATTATTCGACAACTGACAACATGCAATTTGTCGTTTAAAAGGATTCTCAAGTTGGAAGTTGAGTAAGAAGTTTATAGTTTGTAATAAATATTTGAAAGGTGGCAACAACTCTTTGCGGAAAGTTTTCGGCGCTGTTTTCGCATCAAAATCGTAAGGAAAACTGGGAACTTTGCGTATATCAAATTCCATACAAATTTTGACAGTTGATATACGGCGTTTACGCTTTTTCCGATTTTCGGCATATTCGGCACGTTTTCGGCATTGCATGAATACCACTAATGAAAATGCAAATAATTATAAGTTAACAGATATATTAAAATATTACATTTGAGCTGCTCCACTATTTTGCAATCTTGGTTTTCAACTTTCCATTAGCCTCACACTCATAGCACGTCAGTTGCTTGACGAAGTTCTGTCGCGACTGCTATCACGCTACTCTGCTGAAAGGCTTAAGCGATCCCGGCGAGTTTTCTGGCTACTCCGAAGTATTGGCTTCATAAACAAATCACACAACATTTATTTACACAATTTTTTATTTATTTAAACGCAATTATTTCTGTTTTTTATATTTTTTTTACATTTACTTCAAACATTTCATTTCTACAGCACAACGGTTCGAGCAAACTCTGTTTCGTACTCAACAAAACTCCGTTTTCGCTTTAATATACAAAATATGATTTTCGTATATGGTTACATTAAGTTTTAACAGAGTTAAGAAGACAAATGCATGGAGAAGGTGAAGAGTTGATAAGAAACTGCTTCAAACTTAATTTAAGATTTAAAAACTATTATTTTAAAGCAGAAAAAGCTTTAAATTAATAAAAAAAAATCTTGGTCCAACTCATTTTGTGTTTTACTGCGACAAAACGTATTTAACTTCCCAAAAACTCGTTGAACTCACGAAAAAACTTGGATTAACTCCGCACATTTTTTTCGGTGATAGTTGCAATAAGTTTCAACAGAGTTAAAATTACAAATTTTCAGAGAAGACGCAGAGTTAATATGAAACTGCTGCAAATTTAATCCAAGTTTTGAAAATTAATTGTTTTAAGCAGAAAAAGCTTTAAATTAACAAAAAAACTATTGATCCAATTCATTTTGAGTTTTACAGCGACAAAACGTATTTAACTTTTCAAAAACTCTTTTGACTCACGAAAAAACTTGAATTGACATCGCACATTTTTTTCGGTGTTGGTGAGAAGCTGAAATTTTGTATTAGTCTTAGTAAAATCGGTTAAAGATTAGGTGCAGGGCTGAATTAAAAAAACAAACAAAATAAAAACAAAAAAGAAGAGCACGTGTTTCTGTTACACACAAAAAACTCGTTCACTTCTCGCTGCTGCGCTCTGCTTCACATCAGTGGCAGACAGGACTGTCACTTGAAAATTAAAAATGGTGGTAGATTGTGTTAGAAAAGATTGATAGATTAAGCAAATTAGTGGTATATTTTTTCCTATATTTAAAAAATTGGGCTGACATGCCGTAATCTCATTAAAATTATGGCATAGCTTTATTTTGACATTCATTAAATTTTATTGGAAAAAAAAAAACAATTGTTCTCAAATTATTTTCCAAAAATAGCATAACATCAATTTTCAACTGTGAATACCGGATTATGAAGACTATTTAACGTTAAAATCTCGTTATTGGATCGAACTTGATCTTATTTGTATACATTTGATTCTCGATTTGAATTTCAAACGGAGAGCATCGAAAAAAAATCATAAAATATCAAAAAATAAAAAATAATTTTCAAAAAGAAAAATTTGTTTTTCTATACATATATATTCGCACATACATAAATAAAGAAGAATATTCAAACATTTGCAAATATAATATAAGTGCACCACCTAGGTCGTTTAAAAAAAATGGACGCAGATAATGCTCATCACATCGACCCCGGTGGAATTCTGGACAATTGCAATAGCAATTACGCATCACTGGATCAGCCATATCCAATGTCCACGAATGTCCCAAATTCAGCAACAAACGAGTCAATAAACCAAAATCAAATGAAAGATGAATATACTTCTCAAACATCTCAGGAATATGTTATGGCGGATAATATATCAGCAGAATTTTTAAACGCATCCTTGCCAAATACCCCGGTATACCCGAAGGAAGCGCAACACTATACTCTAAATGAAAGCGGATTTCAATGCGTAACATCACTCAACAAACGTACGAAAAGATCAAACAACGGAGAGCTAATTGAAGTCGACGTCTCGAATTTTCAAGCCGAACGAAAAATCATAGATATTTCAAACCGCTTCGCTATTCTAGGAAATATAAATATTGAAACTACAGACACACAGTCTTCAAACGTGGTAAGTTGTGGTAGAGGCAGTGAAGCTGAAACCAATAATATTCACAATGCTAATAGCGTTTTCTTTTCTCAAACAAATTTTGAATTTTTCCTGCCCTTTTTGATTTTTTTGCATTTTTTCGTTCTTTTCTGAAATAAAATTCTGACCTCTGAAATTGAATCGTGTTCATTTCTTGAAAATTTTAACCTTAAAAGTAGAAAAAATGCAAAATTTCTGCCCTCTCTACTTCGACGGTTCGAAAAATTCTGACCTCAAATAAACAAAGTAAATGACATATGTTGATAAAAGTTAACGTTACCATTGACAGTTCAGAAAAGATTGAGCTCTTCTATGGAAAATGTCAAAATTCTTCTATGTAAACAAATAAAATTTTATCTGGCGAGAAAAATTTTTTTTATTTGAAGATTTAAAATTTTTTTCTTTAATTCTTTTGATACTTTTCAAAAAGGCAGCCAACTCGAAAACATTGAAGAAAATGTTGCATTTTTAGTGATCTTTTCTCAGCTAAAAACAGGTCAGAATTCTGTGTGTTCAGGTCAAAATGGAAAAAATTCTGCATCTTCAGAGGGCAGAATTTTTCGTTGAGAAAAGAAAACGCCTTAAATTTTGTCCGCCTATTATATTATATAACGTTAATGTAAAAAATATGATTGGTCAATTAAAATCAAAAGTACCAAAAATAGACTTTAAAATAATTAACAAAACAAAATATAAAAGTAAACTCTACCTAAGAGATCATGCTGCTCATTCTGAGATGATGAATCTGCTTAAAGATAGGAAAATAGAACCCTACACTTTAACACCGAAACATCTTAGACAAGTTAATCTTATTTTACGCGGGCTACACTTCTTGTCCGACATAACTGAAATTAAAGAAGAGCTTGATGCGAAATTCCCTGGCACTGTTGAAAAAGTGTCAAAATTCAAAACTACATACTCACAAAAAAATAATTTAGAAACAAGTTTATTTTTGGTTACTCTTTTCCCTGGTAAAAGGTTCAATGAAATTTCCAAATTGCGGTCTTTACTGCATCAAACAATAACATGGGAGGCACCAAAATCTCGTAACAAAGAATCTCAGTGCAAGCGATGTCAACAGTGGAGACACATTGCTAAAAACTGCAATAGACATTATCGCTGTGTAAAATGTAACAAGGATCATCAACCAGGTGGTTGCATGCTAAGTGAAAATTTAAATTCAAAACCATTTTGCATAAACTGTGGTGAAGCAGGTCATCCTGCTAACTAAAAAATTATCATAAATTATCATAAGCGATGCTAAACAAATAAAATCTATGGCATTTTCCAATGTACAACAAGTTTTAAACAAACAATCATTAGTAAAAGAAGGTAAAACATATGCAAGTAACTTTTATAATGCAACTAATCATAAACAAAATTCTAATACCTCAAAACCTACCCTTATCGAAGAGTTTTTAAAGGTTTCAGAAATTCTCTGTAACCAGGGGCAACCAACTCTCGAGATAAAAATTGAAAATTTTTTAAAAAATTTTAAAACAATGTCGAAAGATGAAGCTAAAAAAATTGTATCACACTTTTGAAAAAAGTCCAAAATAAATATGATCCATAGAAGACATAATTTTTTATCATTTAAAGTTAGATCTAGTAGAAAGTAGTTGAAAGATTGAATTAAAAAAAGTTTTGGATTTTAATCAAATCGATATATGCTTTCTGCAAGAAACTCATATTTCAAGTTTACATAATTTACGTTTTATTAATTATAACTCCCTTAAAGATGATAGTTCTCAAGGAGTTGCAATTGCCATTAGAAATAATTTTGAATATTCTTTAGTAGAAATAAATAATATTAAATTTCCTCATATTTTCCTTGAAGTTTGTGTTACAATACATGGTATGCAAAAAAAAATTTATGTGGGATCTATTTATATTCCATGTAACTACTCGCCCGAAGACTTCACGGATGGATTGGTTAATATAGCAAATCGAGCATCTATGTTTGATGGGCTTATTGTTGGTGGAGACTTCAATTCTAAACATAATTCTTGGAATGATCTTAATAACAACTTGAACGGAAACACATTTTTTTACTGGTTAGAAAATCATTCACGCGATTTTACTAGAATATGTGATAATAACCCATCATATCCAAATGGATCTTCTTTCCTTGATCATTTCTTGATCTAAAATGATTTAATTGACACTGTTGACAGAAATTATATCATAAAAACTCTGTCATCATTTTCCGATCATTTTCCACTTCTGTTGGCAATCGATCTAAGGAGTATCAAATTTACTTTAAATCAACCAAGATATTATACGTCTTTTAAAAATACAAACTGGGAAAATTTTAGAACTGATTTAAATGCAAATGTTAAAAATACAAACTGGGAAAATTTTAGAACTGATTTAAATGCACGCATTGAAAACAATTTACCACCAAATTATTATAATTTACAAAATTCTGAAATAGATACATACATAGAGATTTTAACTTCAGCTATAATGCCGCGTTTCCATGCAGTCTTCTACGATCTCCCACAATCACATTTTTTGTATGAAAGAATGAGCATGCGAACCCTTTCTTGTGGAATTGGCTAATGTCAGTGTGAAATAGGCATACATTTTCTACTTTTATAGCATGTGATATCCTCTGTGATTTCATGAGATACTAGAAGATAGAAAAAGTTCAACTTCTTGAACTTTTCCTATAAAAGTGTATCACATGCTATAATATTTTACAACCGTGTTTATAGCTGCATGGCATTTTTAATTCTATGTGACATTTCTAAAAATTTTAATATTATCGGCAGACAAAAACAGCTTGAAATTACAGAGAGTAAGTTTTTAACTGTTCATTTCCACATAAAAAGCTAAACTTTTCCTTTTCACGCTAGATTGTCAGCGCTCTATTGAAGAGGAAGTGCTGGATTTCAAGCAAAAATCGGTCAACTTCTTGCCGTCACGCCAATTGATTCACTCTATTTGCCAGAATGCAGTTCCACACGCGCCAACTCAACGATGCATCGCTACGCATGAACGATACTCCGCAACTGCAAGACTTTCCCCGCCTATATTAAGCTGTGTTAATAGCTGCGTTTTTTCCAACATCCAAATCCGATTTCCATACAAAGAAAATCTTGCTTACGATTCAGATTACGTTTAATTGTATCACGGCCAGGTGGCGCAAGATCGCATAAGTGAACGTAACACCGAACAAAAAAAAACAAAAGACGTAAACAAATGTAAGCAAATGACAGCTGACTGAAAAATGTGAGGACAACTTGAAAGTAAATAAAAATCTTAAAATTTGTTTAAATTATATTAAAATTAAATAAACAAATATTTCTTTATTTAGGTGGCCATAAACACCCGTAATTTGGTTACGGGCGAATTCAGCAGTTCTCGCTGGAGCATATGCAACGCGTACGCCTCTAATTTGTGTCACCAGCCGCTGTTAGGTCTTCCTCGGAATGATCAATGCATCGGAGACATGGTCTTACTGTTCGTCGTCGACCTCGGCTTTCACCTGAAACACCTTAATCGCTGAAGCTTCTTCATCCATACGATAGACCCTCAGCGTAGTCGCTGAGTTGTTTACGCTGAAGTAAGTTAATTTCGTCGTAGAGCTCATATAGCTCGTGGTGCATCGGAATTCAATAGCCGTCACCAAGAGCGGCTGCATCAGTTTACGTTACCACCCATGCCTGAGTGCCATAGATAAGCACTAATACGATGAGCTTGTAGATGAATGAAATAAAAACAACAAACTCATTTATCTGGCAGGATGCTTAAACACAGGCAGATGAATGTCAGCATGCCATGAAGAGAAAGGTAGCAATGGTTCACGTTCTGGAGGAAACGATTGCAACGAATTCTAAATTTGTGCTGTAATTTTTAATGCACCGTTGAACATATTTAATTTGTTAAGAAAATAAAAGTATTGTATTAAATTGAAACAAGAAAAAGCTTATCAAATTAATACAAAGATAACTTAAACAACATTTATTTAATAATAATAAATAAAATAATAAGTTAATAAACGTGTTTGTTTTTTTTTCAAGATAGGCACTTTGTGGTTATTCTGGCACATTTTTGGTTACAAAGTGAAGTTGTTGTGAGGAAAAAGTTTTTTTTTATTTTCTGAGTTAATTTGTAAACTTTTTACACTTATTTTTTAGCATAAATATTTAGCAATTGGTGCAAAACATTCATTTTACAAGTTCAAACTACTTATTACAAAACAACGTTGAAGAGTTGTGTTTGTGTCGTTAAGATAGTTTTGATAGGTCTTTACTTCACGCTGTCGGGAATTTGAAAGCTAACATCCATGTTCATTTTAAGTGCCAAACCAACAATCTTGGCAAGATGCACGGTCATTTTGGCAGCTTCATCCAAGTCGTGGCGAGGATTAATCTTAAGTCCAGACTTTCAAATCAATTCAAGCGCCTCATCGACGTTAGTACCCTGCGTGTGATTAAAAAAATGCAAGATTGCAAAATAGTAACAAGACAGACAAAATAAGCGTTTACCTGCAGCCTACAAATAATTGACTTTTTCAATTTCAAATTCCTAGCAGCGGAAATGATGCCCTCAGCTTTGAATTCACAGCGCATACCACCGAAAATAGCTACCATAATTGTCTGCGCCTTAGGGTCAGCAGTGATAATCTTGAAAGCTTTCTAAAAAAAAAACTTAAGCTTTGAAAATCCTCAAAAACATAGCTGTAAGCAAACCTTGACAGCATGAGCAGTAGCGCCACCACCAACATCATAGAAGTTAGCTGGATCTCCACCATGCAATTTAATAATATCCATAGTAGCCAAAGCCAGCACCATTGACCATGCATCCAATTGTTCCATCTAAGGCAATGTAATTTAGTTGATATTTAGCAGCTTCGATTCCTTAGGAGGATCCTCCTGAGTCAGCGTTTTTTCTCTGGTTGGTTCTAGCGCCGCTCGATTGAACTGTACATGACGCACTGCATGAGTTGACCACTATTAAGTTCAATTGTCCTAATTTATTTCCATTAATGTTATTGAAAATTTCGTGCAGCTAAAATAAAATTGTTTTGTAAATAATTTATGACAATGTGTTGACATGTCTTACGTTGTTTTACAATGCCATCTAGCTGTGATTAGTTAACAGAGTTGCAAACCAAATCAAAATCCAGATAATGATGTTGGAAAAAACGCGGCTAATGCGTCCGCAGCAGCAGCAGCCAGCAACAACATCAACAACAACAGATTTGCGCTGGCGTCGTACCCGTTTTGGAAGCAACATCAGTGCTTATTTCTGCATGTTCATCGGACTCTGGCTCTTCGAATTCCACAGGCGCCAGCTCAATGATACACAGCTACGCATAACGATACACCGCCACTGCAAGTAGCTAGTGATGGTCCAGGACTTTCCTCGCCCTAGTAAAGCAGTATAAATGCGGCCGCAGAAGGAGCCAGTGAGCAGCAAACGTGTGCCACTTAATACGCGTGGCAATGCGCCAACTGAATACCTGGTGGTTTCTGAGGCAAAGCAACATCAGCAGGACCTTCCTTGTTCTTAAGCATCTTAAGCAGTACAAATGCAGCCGCAGCAGCACGTCCACTCAAGGCAAACGTCCACACATTCACTTAATGCACGTGTCAACAACGTTTATGTGGAACAACAAGCGCTAACAGAAAAAGTGTTTGTTAATGCAGCACAGCAACACCAACAGCAAAATCAACAACAACGCCAAGAACAACAGCAATGCGCTGGCGTTATATCCGTTTTGGCAGCAACATCAGTTAATGTGCGTCGGACTCTGGTTCTTCGCATTTAGATCCCAATGCCACGATCTACAAGCCGAAATAACTGCAAGCCATTTATTGCGACGATAAGTTTGAGATTAGTATTTTTATTAATAAAACTTTTGATGAAAACTAACAACAATAAAATAAATTAAAATTGAAATCATCCAGTAAATTTGTTTCAATGAGACTTCAACTTCTTCAACACTAGAGAAAACAAAACAGGAGAAGATATCCGAATCTTTGAAGAAATGCTGGACAACCAATGCATTTTGCCACCAGCTCAAGCAGTGAACATTTTCGCACGATCCGTTCCCAATTTTAAATTTATATTAGCACATATTCTCATGCTATTAATATTTTATTTTATGATTTCCTGCAATTGCTTCTTTTTGATAAATTAATTAGTTTTTGAGTTATTTACAAATATGAACTTGTCAAACTTTTATAACAAAGCTAACATATATGCATCTCGCTCATTATAGCAAGTGGTTTGTGATATGGGAGAAGATAAGATACTGGAAGATTGCATGGAAACGCGGCATAAATACAGTCAAAAACTTACACAGTGAAACAGTTGAAATAAAAAATAAGAACTTTGTTTTTCTCCCTGAATCAATAAAAAGCTTATTCAGAATTAAACATAGATGGCAAAGAGATTTAAAAAAAAATTTATGTAATAGGAATTTCAATAACACTTCTTTTGAATACAAACTCCTTTCAAAACAACTCTCTCTTCTGAAAATCATAATAAAAGAACAAGTATAAATTCAACAAACTCGAAATTTTGATGAAAAATTAAAACTGATTAAGCCTTATATATAGCTTATAAACAAATTTATAATATAGTTGGAAAAGGAGGAGGAAAATTTTGCAAAAAAATTATTTGTGACAATAACACATTTACTCGTGACATTGACAAAGTTGAAATTTTAAAAAATCATTTTGAGAAAATCTATGAGGAAACTAAATAAAATGTCTATTTATCATTTTATCATTAATAGTTTAATTATCATTTTATTAAATAATAGACATTAATAAAATGTCTATTATCTGAATTAGTCAGGCCGTTAAAATCAACAGTTCCAGATAGACCAGATTTAAATGATATAGAATCTCATGTGGAGAACGCTCTTCTTACATATCCTGCTTCAATTTCTAATTTTACTGTTGATTTTAACTCCATGACTAATTCAGATAAAAGACATTTTATTAACCCAGATTATTTAAGAGCAACTCTACGAGAAATTAATACAAAAAAATCCTCTGGATCAGACAACATTTCAAATCATCTGTTAAAAAGGCTACATGACATAGCATTTGATTTTTTTTTTTTTTTTTTTTTTTTTTGGATTCGCCAAAGGAGTGAGAAATCTCATAAATACGTATAGCCCGTACTATACGCATGCACGACTTACATTCTAAAATCTATCCGGATCAACCGGAACAGACAGAATGCACCTACGTACTAAAACACACACCCAGTTGGCGAAGTATGAATTTCCACTAAGCACAATAACTGGCTTTTCAGCGGAACTTAAAAATTTTATACAAAAACACGAATTTATTAAGAATAACTCTTGCGCACCAAACTAAATAACTAATAAGTCAAATGAATAAGAAAAATTTAAATTTTTTTTTGATTAAAAACAAACAAGTGTATACATATCATATTCGATGGTGTTTACTTCATCAAACGCAATAAAACAACTGAAACGGTCTCAAATACATGAAATTACTTCAGCCAACATTTTAACAGAATATAACACCATTATTAACCGAGTTAATGATTGAAACAAAATTCTAAAATGTATCAATTATTTAAATGTAAAATCATTTTCCGTTTCAAGGCATCCACCGAATCACAAAAATTAATTAAGCTATAGCTATTGTTGAAATCACTACACATACATCGTAAAGGGTCATGAAGGGCAAAATTTGAAGTGCACTGGCTCAACTTAAAAAGCACAAAATGTCTAGATCCTCTTCTTGGGATGTTAAAGTTAAGAGATGAGAGAATATATTGGGAGTCAATATCACCACAAAGTAATTTATATAGGAAGGTGATATTAAGCACCATCCTTCTGCTTTTCAGGGAAGGCAGTAAAATTTGCTTAAGTCGGATTTCATACGAAGGAAGAATAATATCTGGGTTCCAACGATGATGACGTAAAGCAAAAAGTAAAAACTGTTTTTGAACCGATTCTATTGCATCAATGTGGACGTTATATTGAGGGTTCCATACTACGGAAGCATATTCAAGAATAGGCCTTACGAGAGATATATACAGTAATTTAGTAGTGAAGGCATCATTGAATTCTTTCGCCCATCTTTTAATGAAACCAAGAACACCTCTAGCCTTATTTACAGCCAAATTTACGTGAAGATTGAAGCGAAGTTTTGGATCCATAATTACACCAAGATCAACAAAACTATGAACAATTTCAAAGTGGATGTTATTTAAAGTGTAATTTGTACTATGAGCAGTTCTACGTGAGAAGGTCATTGATTTGCATTTTTTTAAGTAAAGGTTTAATAGGTTGAAGTTACACCAATCCACTAGTCTGTTTAAATCAGATTGTAAAAGGTGTTGTTCGTCGAGTGACTTGTAGGTAAGAAAAAGTTTCACATCGTCAGCATACATTAAGACGTCACAATGTTTAATTGCCGAGGGAAGGTCATTAATAAATAGTAAGAATAACACCGGTCCAAGATGACTTCCTTGCGGAACACCAGATGTAACCATTATATTTTGTGAAAGAGAATTTTTATATAAAACGTTTTGAAAACGTCGCGATAAATAAGATTCTATCTAATTTAGTAATTTTACAGGAAACCCAATTAGCTTAAGTTTATTCAATAGAAGATTATGATTGACGCTGTCAAAAGCTTTGCTAAAGTCCGTATAAATAACGTCAGCCTGTTTTCCCAAAGTAAAACCTTTTATTACACGAGTTGTAAACTCCAAAAGGTTTGTTGAAGTTGATTTACCCTTTAAAAAACCATGTTGAGTGACAGAAATGGAAGAAGATACGAAGTGGGTTAGTTGTTCAGTTATGATTTTCTCAAATAATTTAGGGATTGCGCTTAATTTGGCGATGCCTCGGTAGTTAGTGACATCAATTTTGGAGCCAGATTTATGAAGGGGTATAATATATGAATCTTTCCATATAATGGGAAAATATCCACTTTGCAAGGATATATTAAATATGTTTGTTAGAGGAGCACACAGGTTGCTAGCACATTCCTTTAGAATGCAACTCGGAATTTCATCAGGGCCAGTCGAAAAAGAGCATTTAACTTGACGAAGGTAATGCATAACAATAATTGAGTCTATTACTGGAGTTTCAAAAAAGTTAACTGGAGGTAAATAAGGATGCTCAGTACACATATTAAATGGTATGTTGGAGTAAGTTGACTTGAAGAAGCTTGCAAACATGTTGGAAATAACATTGTCACAAGACGATTCCTCTTGATTGAATCTCATAAGGGGTGGAAAGTTGGAAGCCTTACGTTTTGAATTAACAAAAGTATAGAAGAGTTTCGGATTATCATTTAATTGAGATTTGATGTTGGCTATATAAGCAGAATAACACTGTTTATTTAATAGCTGGTATCTGCAACAACAAGATGAATAACAAGCAAAGTCTATATTACAACCAGATTTTTTATATTTTTTAAATAAGCGATTTTTTAAATTTTTTAGTGACTTAAGTTCCCTTGTTAGCCAGGGTGGACTTAAGGGTTTAGAATTATTTTGCTTTGTTGGGACGCACAATAAGAAGCACCTTTGCAAAGTATCATTAAAAAACTGTACCGAGGTTTCGACGTCATAATATGAATACGGTGGTTTAATAGATAGAATCGGTGACCAGTCAGTCTGCGAGAGTAAGGCGTTGAGTTTAACATAGTCTGTACTTTTGAAATTATATATTTTTGTATTTCGCTTATCAGGTGTAAGTTTATTTTCATTTTCGTGAGCAAGTAATACAGTTATTTCAAGAGTTGGATGATGTTCATCTTCCGGAAAAGATACAGGGTTTGAGCGATTGAGATATACAGTAGTGCATCTATCTACAAACACAAGGTCCAGCGTTCTATGGTTCTTATTAAAAGTATTATTGACTTGTTGAAGACACAGGTCAGATAACTTATCTAAAAAATCATTTATCCAATTACTAGTGGAAACAGGTGTAAGAAATGAAGAATCATCTGTCGAATTCCAAGACACAAAGGGTAGGTTAAAATCGCCCAACACAATAAGAACATCATTATTTTTTAACACATTATGAAGTAAGATAAGGGTAAGATAAGCAATGCAATTATTTAATTTAACTGAAACACAAATAAACTCCAGATCACTGGTGTCGAGAATTGTTAATTCATCAGATGCAAACGAGATATGAGCAGCTATCAGAACACCACCACCGATCTTATTATAACGGTCTTTACGGAAAATTTGATAATTTTTACACATTATTTTAGAATTTAGAATATTAGAGCGAAGCCAAGTCTCCGTGAAAATTATAATGTTATATTCAAAATCAAAACTGTTAATGAACATTGCAGAAAGTTTGGAATTAAGACCTCTTACGTTTTGGTACACAACTTCTAATTTAGACTTGCGATTTGTTAATCGTTTTTTGGATGAGATTGCGGGCTATTTCGCGGGCGAGGCAAGTGTACTACATTTACTAATCGCGGATTATTTTTGAATTCGAATTCGCGTGCAATTGTATTTCGCGGCCAGAAACTTACATCAACAATAGTATTAAATAAATTTTCTGGAACTGTCAATCTAAAGGAAGTAGTCGGACGTGCGTTTACATATTTGAATTTATGAATAGAAATAGAAAGAGTCGATGAACATTTCAACTTTGATTTAATCAAAGCAATCAAAGGTTTAGGAACAGAAATGTCAGAAGCAATTGCAATTTGTTGGACATCAGCCACAATAGGAGCAAGATAAGCAGCTTGTGCATATGATATTTCAGGCAAAGCGAGAGGTGGAGCTGATAATGGAAAAGGAGCAGACATAGACAAATTTGCCGAAGAAGAAAGAATAGGAGTAGGAGCATCCGTGTCCATGTCGTCAACGTTGTCTTGTTCTATAGAAGGTTGTGTTGGTGTCGAGTCAGTTTTCTGTTTGCTTCGAAGGGTCATATGTTTCTTTTTTCGCTTTGGTGAAGGAATTGACTCATCAATATATTTAAATTCATTGAAAAGAGTTTGATATTTTAAAAATTTATCAGAAAGTGAAGAAAGTTCTCTACTTATTTCCGAGAAACCTTGCTTCGTTTGCTTAAAAAGCTTATAAAAGTTAATGTCGGCCAACCTACACTTCTCACAAGACCAAAGCAACCCTTTACCTTCATCAATGGCATCTGCCACTCGACCTGACACTCCTGCACACTTGATGCGAACAATATTGTTACATAACCAACATGTCAAAAATCGTTCATTTTCACCTTTAGCGGAGCAGCCAGGCTTAGCGCAAACCATTTTTTATTAATTTTTTTTTTTTTAGTTTAACAATTTATTTAATTTAAACAAAGAAAAAGAAAACGATAAAGTAAAAAGATATAAAAATAAATAGTGGCGAAAATTTAAAAACAAAGAGATACAAACTCTGAGACACCCTGTGGGAATGGCTAAAAGAAGTGCCTACAGGTATGCAACGCTTTCTACTTAACTTAAAGAGAAGCTAAGAAATAAAATAGTGAAATGTCAAAAAATAAAAAGAACAACAAGAACAGAATTGAAAGAATAAAAATAAAGCACAATAATGTTTGTATGTTTTGTTTTTGTTGATTTTTTGTTTTCACTGCTTATAAAAATAAGCACCAGTGTCAAGCACTTAAAACTTATGCACTTATATACACAATTTTAAACGCGGAAATTATTGCAATTCGAGGAAACTGTGCACAATTATTAAAGGCACAGAAACACTCAATTGAATTAACGAATTAAAAGACCGAAATACGTATAAAAACCGTGTATTGAATATCAGAAATTATAAATTGAACTGAAACACGAATTTAATTTTTTTGCATGTTTTTCAAGATTTTTTTCCAATGCAATACAATTCAAATCCAATCACACATTTAAAAAAATTCCATTTCCTGTCTCGGTAAAATATTCTAAAAATTAAATTATAGAAACAAATAACAGCAATTATTAATAGGCTAATGATAGAAATTATGACAGAAATTAAATAGTGGTAGATTTTGGGAAAAGGTAAATAGTGGGTGGTAAAAGTGGTAGATGTCAAAAAAGTCAAAAAAAGTGGTAGATCTACCACAATTGTGGTAAAGTGACAGCACTGGTGGCAAAATGAATCGAGTGATTCAGGTGTTTGTGTCGATTATGAGTTCTTGGATAAGTATAATGAGTATCAGCAAGACGACAACAACCACAAGTATTTATGAACCGAAAAACCCGATCTTTGCCCGATCATATTTATTTGAGCCGCTGCATTGCAGCTTCGTGAAAGTGAGTATGAATAGGGTTGCGTGCGGTGAGGGTTGAGTAGGTTTTTGGACTTATTAGTTCGGATCTACTGGGAATCTAAAAAAAGCTACCCGTTTCAGTTCTCTGTATTGGACGTATAATTATTACTGAAAGCACTCATTTTTGTTGAACGTATTACTGAACGTACTCTTATATAATTGTTTGCATACTTTTAACATTTTTTACGTTGAGTTATTTAAAACTCAGAATATAGAATGAATTAAGCTGATTATAATCTTGATAAAAATCGTGATACGAATCATACAATTTTAAAAAATCTTTACACCTGTTATTCAAATTATGGCTTAATATGTATAGAAAAACATATTAGGGGTATTCATGATTCAGTGCACTTGCCAGTGTAGTTGAGGACTTGAGGACTTGTGTAGTTGTGCAGTAAGAATTTCGTGAACACACCACACTTTTAAAAGAGAATTTTATTGAAGTATGTGTTATTTGTCATGATCTGCTGTTACCAAATATAAGCAAATAAAATCAAAAATAAGCATGCCGAAAAAAAGTGTCAAAAGAAAAATTATAAATTTTTTAATTAATAATGCAATTGATAAAATATATTGGAATTAGATTCAATGTAAGCACACAATGGGCCGAGTGAATAAAAAAGTAGCTTATACTATGTAGTACTAAGTACTAGCACTAGCTTAAACTTTTCAGTACTAGCTATGCTGAAAAGTTTAAACTACAAAAAGTGTGAATAAAACATTGCTAGTACTACATAGCTAGTACTGAAAAGTGATAGCTAGTACTGGAAAATTAAACATATGTGGCAGTAAACTCAGCTGACAGAAACTGTTTGGGAGTTGCCAATGTTTACAAATATGTCTATTTTTCTTATAATTGTATAGCCTGACTAAAAGAAAAACATTTTGGTAACTCTGTCAGTTTGTGTTGATCATTAGATATTTATTTTGTGGCACGATGGGTGACAAAAAAAGTGCAACATTTTTGACATAGTTAAAAACTATAAAATTTTATTTAAGAAATCGCAAGTGCCATCAGTGTGGCAGGCACTTTTTCCAGATCGGACAATTTTTGCGACTCCCAGCGCTGCAACCACGAGGCCCCGTTTTTCTCTCTGCCGCCAGTTTGGAGCTCTATAAAACCATGTTGGAGTGAAAAATATATATTTTTTAATTTGTTTCTCGCAACTTGTTCAATTCTCTACAATAATAATAAAAATTTTGGAAATATATGAATAAACAAGATTTTTCAAAGCACTTTTTTTTAAAACAACTAAAAATAAGTTTTATTTTCAGCACCTCAATGACAGGCTTAAAAAAAAGTTAAATCTAGTTATTTTTAAGTACATACTAGTTTTTATTCACACTTATTTCCAGCAAACGCTGGAAAAACTAGTTTGTACTAGACTGCAAAAAGCACTAGCTTTAACTGAAATTTTTATTCACCTCAAAACTAGTTTAAACTTAAGATTTGCTAGTTATAGCTTGAACTACATTTTTATTCACTCGGCCCAATATAAAATACCAAGTTTTATTATATACAAATAATCAACTTTTAGATCCTGAACATAATGATGCTGTTGGCGAAATTTTTGATGAACTTAACGAGGAGCTAATGGTTGTACTGGCGAATCAGTGAGGAGCTGACTTGAGTAAAAGTCATAGACTGGCATTCTTCGTCGGTCCACTTTTTCTGTGGTTTTTCACGGGAGCGCTTGCTTTATTTTTATTTTCCATCATGCAGAATAAATAGTTTGACACTTAGTGATGTGCAATATATTCTGTATAAATTACCTAGTACCCAATTATATATTTGGCGCATATAATAAATTATAATTTCTATGCATAAATAAAGAATAATTTGTCCGCGTTATATGAAATTTTTATAAACTTTTATTTAAAAGTACAATAAATTGTCAAATTGAACGTTTTTCGAAATATCGCTAAATATATTTATCAAGTAATTGGTATAAGAACTCTGAAATATTGCATCACTATTTCTAAGCTGTCAAATTTTTCAAAGTACACAACTACACAACTGCTCAAGTCCTCAAGTTAAAGGCTATAGTAGAAATGTAGATGTGGAGATTTTTGACGCACGTGTATTTTGTTTTTGTAAAGTGCACAAGTCCTCAAGTCCTCAACTACACTGGCAAGTGCACTGAATCGTGAATACCCCTATTCTAAATCGAACACACCGTGTTTTTTTTTAACCTGAAATAACCGAATAAATCCTTGAAAAATAAAAAAAAATACTGTTTGTATTCTTTAATGATCTTAGGTTGGTGTGCAAAGTTTCAACAAATTATATATTTTCCTCTTTTAATACAATTCCATTAAAAGATAGGGGACAATAATGCGGGGATGATTCCCCGTCATGATGCGAGCAAAACATTGTATGGGTGGGGTGGACGCGAACGACCACTTGGGAGCTAGGGAGAAAAACAATCTCTTCAATTTCCAAGCAAAATAACTTTTAAAAATATAAATGAAATTTCGTTCAAGTTATCACAACAAAGTTATTCGATAAAGTTACACATAAAGTCACAACTAAACAAAGAATTTTATGGCAATAATTACCATGGCGTTAATTCTCTACCTAATGTGCATTATTGCCACATGTCAAAATAAATCGCGTGACGTAAATGCACAGCCCTGATACTGCATGATTTTATTTTTTCAAAGTGTCATGGCAGAAATATACACAGCTATGTGCATTAATGCCATAAGAATTATTTCTGCCAATTGATGACATTAATGCACTTTATATGTGAATTATTGCCATAACCTCTTTATGGCAATGATTCACTTGGCATTAATACCTTCTGTCGTGTGAATTCTCTGCCTAATGTGAATTATTGCCATAAAGAATTTTATTTTTGAGAATTTGCTAATTCTCAAGTTGAGTTTAAACATTCCTTATCATTTGAGATTAAGCATTTTCTGAAACGCTATTCTTCAACTTGAGGTGGGGCTGAGGATGATTTTAGAAAATTTTTGTTACTTTCTGGTATCAATTATTGTTTGTATTGAAATGAAAATGTGGCAACAACAGTGAATCATGTGTTTTATTGTTTGCAAAAAGTGTCAACTTGCAAAAAATATTTGCGTTTATATATATCGTGCCATTTTTGTTAAAATAACATTAATTCAATAAGAAAAACGTAAGTAAAGGGCCAAATGGACTACACAGACTGTCGCATCAAACACGTGTTTGTTGCGACGGTCTAATAGTGTATTTTTTTTTTTTTTTTTTTAGCTTGAACCAACGCTCAGGGGATGCCCCCTATTAATGCGAAAGCATTGTGTTGATTCGGAAGATGGGTATTAGGCTAGTTGGAGGGTGGAAAGATGGAGAAGTGACGGTGAACATTTGTTTTGAATTTACACAGGTCAAAACTGCCAGGAAACACCTCTGCAGGGAGATTATTCCACAATTTTATTGTGCGACTGAAGAACGAATTATCACGGTAATGCGAGGTTCTGTTGGGCAACAAGGCAATACTGTAGGGATGGGCTAGGTGAGCTGCCCGAGTGGACCTGGGAAATACTCGAGCTGGTGGAGTCAGGTCGTGTACCTCCCTTGAACACTTCCCATGGTAGTACCTGTATAACAGGCTTACTGACCCAACATTGCGTCGATGACCAAGAGAATTGAGAGATGATGAAACGTTATCATCCCCAATCAAATATATCGCACGGCGTTGAATTCGGTCCAGAAGCTCCAAATAATATCTTGAAGCCCCTGCCCAAATGTGCGAATTGTACTCCATTTTCGGCCTGATATATGAGGTATAGATAGTGCGTAGATCAGTTGAAGTGAAATATTTTTTGCACCGTTTTAAGAAACCTAGGCACTTGGCCGCTTCTTTCGACACATCGAAAATATGATCATTCCAACGAAGGTCGGATTGAATCGATATGCCCAGAACGTCAAGAGTGGCTGACTCCGCAATATCTACACCGTTCATATTGAGGGGAGCTTAAGGGCAATCCATTCGCTTGTGACTTAACAAACAACACTGGGTCTTGCTTGCATTAAACTCTACTCTATTAGCAAGACCCCACTCGGAGATTTTTTGCAAGTCATTGATGAGTGAGTCACTCATATTTTGCCTCTTTCTCTCAATCTCCGAAGAGCTCGGGCGTTTTTTGAACGAATATGAATGACAAATGCTGCTGTCGTCAGCAAACGAATGGATTGGGTTATGAGTCAACGACAGAAGGTCGTTGATAAAAACCAAAAACAAAGTAGGAGATAGGACTGAACCCTGCGGTACACCCGCATCGGTGGTGTGTTCTCTGGACGAAATGCCGTCAACCACGACACGTAAGGATCTATCCTTTAGAAAACACGTGATCCACCGAGCAAAGTTTACTCCGACTCCAAATTCAATTAGTTTTGACACGAGTGCTTTATGCCACACACGATCAAACGCCTTTGAAATATCTAGAGCAACGACCTTGCTCTCGCCAAATGATTGAACGCATTGGTTCCATTTTTCGACGAGGAACGCCATTAGGTCACCAGTAGAGCGTGCCCTGCGGAAACCATATTGGCGATCATTGAGCAACCCGTTTTGCTCCAGATAATTCATTAGGTTGAAATTAATAACGCTCTCCATAACTTTAGAGAGTGTAGAGCATATTGCAATGGGTCTGTAGTTCGCAGGGTTCGTGGCATCGCCCTTTTTAGGTATCGGTTGGACATTTGCGACCTTCCAACAAGATGGAAATACTCCTGTCCTGTAGGAGATGTTGAAAAGGTTGCGCAAAGGCCGAGAAAGAGTAGAAGCACACACTTTAAGCACAAGTGGTGGTATGCCATCAGGACCAGAGGCTTTCTTTACGTTGAGTTTTGCAAGGACCCTTTTAACCGCTCTCGTTCGAAAGTAAATCTCCTGCATTACAAAAGGTTTACCTTCAATGAAGGGCAGTGGCTGATCGCTAGCCGGGATTGTGGAGTTTTGTGCAAACAGTTTAGCCAAAAGGTTCGCCTTATCAGCCGAGTCAGTGAAGATTTGGTCATCTTTTAAAAGAGTTGGAATCGACGAAGATGTTTGATTCTTTACTCTTTTAACGAACGACCAAAAGTTTTTGCTCCCTTTGGGGCAGAGAAGAACCTGTTCTCTTAAGCGAGTTTCGTGAAGAAACTTTTCGCGCTCTAAAATTGCATTACAGCGATTCCTAGCCTCGATGCGAAGTCTTTTAGTATCAGCATTTTTGTTAGAACGCCAATTCTGAAAGGCTTCCTCTTTGGACCTGACTGCAATCCTGCAAGTCTCATTAAACCATGAGTGATCTTTTGGTTTAATGCTTCTCATCTTATTGGGGATGAAAGACCGCATTCCCAATAAAATAATTTCTTGTACCATAACTGCCGCGGCATTCACATTTCTGTCAGCGAAACATAATTTCCAATTGAAGTTGCGATAAAAATTATTTAGCGCAGTCCAATTTGCTTTATCATAAAACCAAGCAATCCTCTTCGGGGCTTTAGGCGTAGAGGTGCAAAGGTTAGAATATGAAAAAGCAGCGGAGATGGTACCATGGTCCGAGTTACCAAGAGGTGCGTTGACAATCACATCATATTTTTCATGATGCGAAGTCAGAAAGAGGTCTAGGATTTTATGGCTTTGCACATCATTTCGTGGGAAAAAAGTTGGTTCCTTCACTAGTTGAATCAACCGGTTCGATTCAGCAAAAAGATCAACATATTGACCTTCAGGTGTTATTTGGCCAGAATGACATAACCAAACTGGGTTGTGGACATTAAAATCGCCGGCTACGACGATTTCGCTGTCAGGGAACAACCCCAAAATGTGCGTTATCGAATCAGAGAGGGAATCCAGTTTGTTAAAAGTGGGCTCCCTCCCTAGATTCGGGCTTCTATACACGTAACAGAAATGTAGCATATGCGAACGGACCCTGAATCTCACCCACATGGAGCTAAACTCCGGATCGGCTACGGTCAGACTCCGTTCGCATTGATAGGCTACATCTGTTCTAATATAAAGGGCGATGCCCCTATGCAGAGAAAACAATGGCAGTAAGTGATACCCAGGTATATGAAAATCCAGTGGATCTGCATCCTCACTCACCTGGGCCTCACTTAGTGCCATTATTTGAGGCCTATGTAGAGTACAATATGCGTATACCGAGAAGAAATTCGCTCTCAGCCCACGTACATTGCTAAAATCTATGCGAAAATGACCCGACATTTTCTCACAGTGTAAATTCGAAACAAAAAAAAAGGTATAACAGGTAATTAGCTGCTACTGAAAAAGAGATTAAACACCATGGACATACAAAAATGCAGAGGCAAGTGTTATGCCTTTACCCCGCACAATTCTGTCCACAGTGCAATCTCACTCACAGCAGCAACTAATCGGTGAGGATGGCGGAGTTGACGGACACGAAAAAACAACAATTACTCACGCGCAAAGAGCATAGAAAAGCCCTTCGCTTGGACAGCCAAAAAATTTTTGTTAGCAGTCTCCAGCGATGGTATTGTTGTTGCTGGCAAAACCGGTTCTGCTTATGTTGTTAATGTTGTTGTTGTTGTTGTTGTTGTTGTTGTTGTTGTTGTTGCGAAGCTGCAGTTTAATTTTGCGGCGATGCTGCAGTTCTTTGTTTAGTTTGTTTGTTTGTTGTTTTTTTTTTTTTTTTTTATTATTTATGGTTATTTGTCAGATCACATAGTTATGTGTTGTTTTTTGTTTTTTTTTTTTTTTTTTTTTTTTTGATATTATTGTTGTCTTTTTATTTATTTACTTTGTTTGACTTCTTTTTTTTTTTTTTTTTTTTCCTTTTTAACATGTATCGCGGGACCATTACATACATATATAATACATTTATATCGAACACGAAAACAAAACCGGGGGTACACAAACGATCACAAGTAGCAAATATTAATTTTTGAAACTTTCGTTGTGCAAAGACGTGTTGCAGCGAAAGAAAGGATAAATTTAGCTGAATTTATTGAGCTTTTTAAATCCCTGTCGTCACTTTGGAGGATTGAATGCAAAAAGTATTCTGAAAAAATATAAAAAACAATGAATATGAAGTGTTCGTGATGAAAATAAAGATAGAAATCATGAAGCATCGCTGTCCTCACTCATCGCGCAATGAAAGGGAACTAAAAAACCAAGTCTGCGTGCATGAAGTCTGTGTAGTGTATAGTCGTCGCAATGACAAGAAAAAAACATCTGTCTGACCGACAGTCTGTGTAGTCTATTTGGCCCTTAATAGTTTTCAACAATTCTGTGGACATAAGGAAAAACTACATAAGTCAGATTTTGATAGTTTTCGGGAGAGCAATTCGATTTTTTGATCTAATTTGATTTTGCATGTAAATTTAAACTTATGTCTTTTTTCTTTTGTCTAAAACTCATTAATTGTGATAGATAAAAATACCAAAAAAAAATATGATTAAAGGTTGATGCTCACTTACAACACGAAACTACACGAAAAAATATTACAACACTGGTTTTCATGTAAGTATGCTCATTGACGTTGCCGTTTCGTTGCCTTTTAATAAGCATGCATTTATGAAAACCAGTGTTATAATATTTTTCCGTTTCGTTCGTTTCGTGTCGTAAGTGAGCATCAGCCTCAATAGAATCGCTTATTGCGCATCAGATAATGTAATTAATTCAATTTCCACATAAGTCGACTTATGTTGTTTTTCCTTATTGCCACTGAATTGGAGATTAGTGAAAGTTTACTGTTTTTATTTTTTGTCGAAAAGTGTATTTGGAGCTAATAAGGCTAATAGTGAACAAATTGGACTTAGAAGGTCTTAATTCATATATTCAACCAAACAAAAATGTAAATTTTGAGTTTTCATTAATCTTCAACTATGCCAAAAGTTAACTGTACCATTTTTATTTTAAAAATAATTGCATTGATCTAGTATCATAGTATGATTTAGAACGATATCAAGTTAAGAATTATAAATTTATCAACTTGAGAAATGCCTTTGATATCAAGTTGAGAATCACAAATTTCTCAAATTGAGAACCATGTTGAAAATTAAGAAAATCACCATATAAAAAAAGTGCCTTTTAAGTTGAGAATTGATCGTCTCTGCACCATTTCGGTGCTTTGAATTTTACACACTTACCGCCGCATGCTTCACCTCCCTTGCCTATTTATTGCATTCATTCTGAAATTTTAAGCGCCTGCGTGGCACACGTTAGAAAAAAGGAGTTTTGTTATGTTTCTCATAGCAGGCCAGCAAGTATGTTTTCTTCTACTGGGTTTTGTAAGCTTGTTAGAAAAAAACTTTGATTCAATGAAAGCTATGCTTCACACACGAAGATGATGATTTTGGTGTAAAGCAGGCCTGATCAGCGAAATTAATAAAAGGGTCAAAGCTTAATTAAGAAAGATAATCGCCTGATTAAAATAAACAACAAAATACATTTCCAACAACAAAAGCATACATCTTAGCGTCACCAACATCGACGAAAATGTACTTTGTTGCTTTTTGCAAAGAATATATTCATAAAAAAAATCCCAAAAACAATCCCACAAACTCGTCAAGATCGTCTGAATTTCTATTCCACTAACAAAACAGATACAACAATGCTGTGGGTTTGGTGGTCGCGCCGCACAGCTTGTGTGTTTCGATGCGTATGTTGCTGTTGTTTGTTATTGTTGATTTTCGCAAGTGCATTTCTTTTTAAATTTGGCGCAAGCAAAATGTGACTTTTATTTTATTTTAATAATAGGGCCACAAGGGCCACCTTTGTGATCAGGCCTGGTGTAAAGCTTTGAAGTCATGGAAAATTTATATATAGAAATAAACAAAATTTATTGTTTTAAATTAAAACGGATGAAATAAAGATATTTTATTTTGCTGCAAATTAATTGTTAGGCTCATGTCTGAGTAAACGCTACAACCGAAGCGATACTTGAAGCTTTGCTAGTAGATGCTAAAAGTATGCTATGTCAGAGTAAAAGCGTTTTTGATTACTAGAAATGCTCACACATTCAGTTTAATTTTTCAGAGTTCATACAAATCATATCAAACATCTATTAAACGCTTGAAGCTTTCAAAGTAGCTTCATGCAGCTAATACAGAGGTGCACATAAGAGCTTCGGGGAGCCCTCGGCTTTCACAGACAAGTCGTGTGTGCGAAGCTGCCGAACTTCTTCGACGATAGCATTGAATCAGTTTGCGTTTGATCTTCACGGAGTAAGCATCTAATGCGCAAATTGTTATGTTGAATTTTTGTCTTGTACACACATACTGAGATAAAAATGTTGCGTTTGTGTTGGAAGCTCTGCCAACGCTGTGCATCACTGAGCTAATACCATCGCTTTTACTCTGACAACTTTTGCATTTTTTCATAGAACACAGGCAAAGCTTTGTAGCTTCGAGTAGCGTTATAGCCTCGCCTCGCTCGTAGCGTTTACTCTGACATCAGCCTTAGTTGTTTAGTCTAATTAATGCTATAAACCCGTGTCGGGCAGCTTTGCACACTTGTGATTGTATAAGTGCATGAAAATATGTATTCATCTCACGTACAGAACGATCAAAGCTTCAGTATAGAGGTGGGTAATGGCACAATTTTTGGAGTGTTGACACACTAGCACATGTGCACCCATGTGTGTCAACACTCTGTATTAGCACAATTGTGCCAAGACACATTTAAAAAATTCCTTTAATAACGCCGTTCAAAATATCAATACAATAAAAAGTGCTAACAACCATCGCTACTGATTTGTGAGATGAGTTTATTTGTTAGTAAATTGCTAAATAATAGTACACTCAAAAGTCTCAAAATTAGATTTATGAAATTTCATGTAAATTAATTTTTGTTTATATTGTATCTTAAGATATCAATTTATTGATATCTATAAATATGCATGCAATATATACATATACCAATATGCAGAAATTTAAGCAAATATTTCTTACTCATAGAGTCGTATAGCAACACAATCAGCAATGTATTGCACTGCACAATAATGTGCTAGCGAAGTTGATAAGCACAGTAGTGTGTTATATATCCCTACAGAACACAAAAGTGCTTTAACACTCAGTGTGTCTTGTTGTGTGTGCGTCTAAGCGCTGCTTCCATTTTGTGTGCTACTGTGCCACTGTGTGTTAACATAGTGTGCTAGCACACTAGGCACACTACTAAGCGTCAGCACAGTGTCGAAGCACAGCACAGTGTTACACACCTCTACTTCAGTATCCAAGCGAACGTCAAGCAGACAAGACCTGCGCTTGGAACACTCAAGCATAAAAAAAAAATTGCGAGACATTACACTGCATATATTTTATGTTTGCAAGTTGTATGAGCAAAATTTTTTATTTTTGGAAATTATGGGCATGAAATTATGGGCATCATAAGTAAAATTTTAGAAATTTTAAATTCAAAGACACTACGATAATTTGCATGGCCAATAAAAGGCAATTAATATTACTACATGTTAACATATAAGTAAAAACGCCAATTTTAGTTTCAGATTTAAAGATATTGGTACCTTCGTATGGTAAAAAGAAATAATTAAGAGTCTTAAAAATTTTACGAATTAAAAAGAAAAATTAAAAATATTTATAACTTCACTATTCTTTTTACGTATCCCCCCTGCAAGCTTTTTCTGTATTTAATAATACATATTATCCATCTGTCGGTCTATTTGCATTTCATAGTCCGTCCATTTAAAGTTCATTTAAATTCGTAATATAAATCAAAGCACGAAAAAAAATCACAAAATGATACGATTGCTGCAAAAAGAGCTTTAGCACTGCTTTGTTTTCAGTGTAAGCCTTAAAGCACTCGTTAATACATACTCAAGATAAGAAAGTATAGGTGTGCAAAGCTGCCCGACACGGCTATAAACACATTTAGGGCTGTGGGCGTGCGGCGTGTAATTGCAGTTGCGTTCCACTGGCGTTTATTCTTATCCAAATTCTAAACTACTGATTCTTTCAAGAAGTAATTGAGCAGAAAATATCCACACATTTTTTTCATAATTTTTTAAATCATGATTTCGACCTCATCTGTTAAAATAAACCGTACATGCAAAAAGTAAAACACCTCAATTTTATTTAAGTTCACACTTAGTATAGTCAGTTTCAATGAAAAAAAAAATACAGTATTGTGCGAAACCCAAGCAACTCGTATCAAATTTTGTATAATGCTCAAAAATTAATATAAGAAAAGGTTTATTTTGCAGCTTATATAGCTATTCTAACATATATAAAAAAAACTCGCGTGTAGCAACGTACACGTGGCAGAAGTGAAACTTCTTTAACAGTAAGAAATAAGAGAGATTTTAGTGTGAAATAGAGAGAGAAAGTATCTGAAAAGAAATTCAATCAATACGAAATGGAATAATAATTTGATGATTCAATATTTGCATCTAGGGACCGTACCGAATATGGTTTTTGTCGAGAGTGTCACATATTAACTTTTATATCTTAATTTTTATTTTTTCCGACAAAAATAACAGTTTTTTGTGCCTTATATTTTTTTTTGGGCAAAAATAACAGTTATTTTCTGCCGTTTATTTTTCGGTCAAAAATATCAGGTAATTTATATTTGTTCAAGTCATTTTACCGATAAAAAAATTTTGATATTATTATTTTCATCTCATCGGTGAGACATTTTACACATGGTGTCAACAGCTCAATCTGTCAAGCGGCCTTTAAAAAAACACAAATTGCTTGATATTTTTGACCGAAAAAATTTAAGTCACAAAATAACTGCTATTTTTGAACGATAAAATAAAAGTCAAAAGTAACCTTTATTTTTCCTCGAAATATATTAGGCAAGAAATTAACTTTTAAAGAATCAGTTTCAAATTTAAAAGCGACTTAATATTCGTGAGGCTGAGGACATTTGTAACATAATGGTATATTTGAAAAAGTCTTTCGACAATTTTTTCATTTGAAAATTGTAAAATAACAGTTATTTTCGGTACTTGTTTTAGTTCAGTTGGTGTTTTAGTTGCTTTCGAATGTCTTCTCAACATTGTTGCTTTTTGAATGCTGGATTTCAATTGCAAAGTACTCTTTGAAGGAGCCTCCGAAAGCAGAGGCAAATCTTGTTCATTATTACCTCCTGCTTCCTGATCATAATAATTGCTATGTTGAAAGAGGGCCTCATAAGGCAGCGAACGTTGATTGTTGAGTGCATCAACTTGGTTGGCTTTAAAATTTTGTTGAGATGCATCAGTGTGTTTTTTGGGGATTGGTTCTTTGTAGATTCACCAAAATACACTGATGTTTCATAAAAATACATTTTGAAACTCAGCCGTTGTTGCAATCACCTTACCTTCATCATTAGTTGCAGACCCAGCTGCGGCTGTATTCTTAAGAGCTCTAATTCGCTCTCTATATTCACGAACGCGTTCTGCTCCTGTTTTAGCTATTTTTCTATTTTTTTTTTCGTGCATACTTGTAGGATGAAAATTAATGTTACGGTTATGTTAATAATGTAATGTTAATGTTAATCTAATGTTAATGTTAATTATGTTATTTTCAGTATGTTACGCGTTCAGTTTTAATTACATTTTGTTTGGCTATTTATCATGTGCCTACGTGGCTTAAACGTATAGATTCCGTCTCATAAGCAACGATGTTCGGGGTTCAATTCTCGGCAGCGACAGTAATTTTTTTAAAATTTTCATATGAATTGAAAACGTTAGCCTAGTGTCACGAAAAAGGACCTTGAAATTTCACTCGCCGCCAAAGAAGTTTCACTTCAAAAATAAAACATTGTTTAGGCTGCAACCCTAAAGTAAAAGATTATTTAAATCACGTAAGCTGGTTACGTTGTTAACCTTCTTATCGACTCTTAACTTGTCGCTCGCGATCGGGTCGCCGAGCCTGCCTCCTTGCCTGCTAAGCAATCACGTATTGATTGCCGAAGTGAAGTGTATTGTAATTATTATATCTGCCATCTTTAACTTTTTATAAATTTCTTCTGCTGCACCAATTGCAACCAAAAGTAAGATTAAAATTACATTTATTGTACCAATTTTAAACATAATTAACACAAATTGTTTTTATTCCTTTTCTTCTCTATTGCACCAAAACTTAGAGCACTTATTGCCTGAAGTCTTCGTGCAATATATATAGGCGTTGAAATATAATTTAAATTGCAGCCTCCACCAGCCTACAACTTGAATCGTCATCAAGAAGAACAAATCAGCCTAGTTTGTTTATGGTCCATCGAGTCCGCCTGGAGAAAAAAAAATGAATTTTTAAAAATACTAGAAGCATCAACTTCCAGCAGCAGCAAAAAGGTTAGTTGATTAATTTATAAAAGTGTCTCAGTGTTAGTGTCAGTGAGTAGCATAAAAATAAGTTAATCAAAGTGAAACCTTTTGTTTCAAATTAAATAAAATAAAAAGTAGTTAATTAATTTGATTTACACATACACTTATGTTTATAGGTATATAGATATTTTTATTTAGATATTATATACAAAAAGTGCACCATATAAATAGTGCGGGTACATGCCGAAATGAAACGACCAGTGTTCAAAAAAAAGAAAAATTCTCACAGCTGAAAAAGTTAGAAGAGTTGCGTGAAATTTTTTAGATTTTTGATTTTTATTTCAAAGTCTCAAAGTGGACCAAGCCGTCGGCTTTCAGTGGTGTCTTTTGAAAAATCAGGCACATACAACCACACACGCGAACAAAAATTCGGCATTTGTTTAAAAAAAAAAAAAAAAAAAAACAAAGTTGCTAACAAAAATAAAAGGAGAAAAAATAAACAAAACACACTGGTTCACCGGCACCCACTATTTCAAGCAAAAACAACAAAAAGAAAAAAGTAAGCTTAATTTTATAAGCTAATATTAAATTAGTTACCTACTTGCTTACACACACTTTATTTCTATTATTTTATAATTTGACAATTATTTAATTAAAATCGCTTTATTTCGCGACGATTTTTACAAAAATAAGCAAACAAAGTTTGCCGTCGGTCTTTGTTCCCTTATCGTTGGTTTGTTTTGCTTTTCATAAATAAAGCAAACATTCATACAAACGCGGTTAAAATTATTCACCCACACGTTGTGTTAAATAAAGTACAATAATCGCAAGAATTTTCTACATATTAGAAAACTTGCTTATTGGAAATATTGTTTATGTTTTTTATAAACACAAAAAAAAAATACCACTAAAACACACACACAAACACTTAACATTTTACACCATATTCATTTTTTAGTGCCGCGTTCGTTGTTCAACATTACGAGTATTTTGCTTTAAATAACAATCAAAAACAAAAAGAAATCATTCTGATATTGATTGTTAAAGTGTTTTTTAATTGTAATAACACGCAATTTATTACATAAAACAACGATAAGCGCGACAAAACATAAAGCGGATAAGCGAAGCAGAAGAGAGACACCGAATATTAACAACCAAAACAGCTGGTCGCTATCTTCGAAAAAGAGTTGCCAATTTGACGTGAAAAATAATCGCACATATTGCGATATTCAACTTGGAGCATTTCTTGCAAATTTAACTTTTATGTTAAAATCTGGACTTACAACGCCAAGTCGTCCAATTTGGAGTACTTTTAAGAAATTTTTTATATGTTCAGAATTTTTATAAATTTTTAGAGTAAAAAAAAAAAAAAATTTATATTTTTTTATAATTTGTCATTGAAATTGTAAAAAGGAAAATAAAAAAAAATTTTTATTGAATAAAAAAAAAAAAAAACAAAAAAAAAAAAAATCAAACAATTTAAAAAAAACTCAAATTTTGTTTAGATTTAAAAAAAAAAATTTATTTAGCTTTCAATAGTATTTTTCTACAAATTAGAAAATTTTGCGACGAATTATTTTTTTAAATTCGTGTAGTTTCTACGTATTAGAAACAAAAGCAAAACTATTAAAAGCAATTTCTATTAATTGCAATTTTATTTGCATTTAAGCATATTTTTAGCTCACGCTAACTTTGCAGTAAAAGGTTTCTACACATTACAAAACACTTTTTGCCATTTTTACTGATTTCTCCGCGCCTATCAAAGTTAATTAAACAGCAATGGCGAAACTTACGTCTTTTATGAGAAATGCTGACACCATTTTTGATATGGAGAGAGACTTCAATGATATTCCTCACGAAGAGCATACCATTTTCGCTCTTAGAATTCAAGAGGATGAGTTGAAGTCTCAATGGACTAGCCTAAAGACTTCATATGACGCTTGCTTGCTGAAATTAGTGGCAGCAAGTGGTGACGATGATGAAAACGTCACCGTAGTCAAAGTCAAATATCGCACATGTTATCAAACATATGTTCGTTGTCTAGCTAAGATGAACGAACTGAGCGATAAGCTGTCCGTGGCGAAGAAAAGTAATGAAGTGGATATTTCAAGTTTTGATATGCCGATGTCTGGCCATAATATTAACTTGCCGCCGTGTTACACCGAGATATTTCACGGGGATTATTTAACATGGCCTTCCTTCCGGGATATGTTTTCGGCTATTTATATTTCTAATAGTCGGTTAACACCGGTCAAAAAACTTTTCCACCTCAATCAGAAAACCCGCGGAGAGGCCAAAGAGATTGTACAAAAATCTCCCCTCACGCACGAAGGGTTTGCAACAGCATGGGAAAACTTAAAAGATCACTACGAAAATAAGCGAATTTTGGTGAATAGCCAATTGAAGGTTTTATTTAACCTACCAGCTGTAGCGAATGAGTCTGTAAGTGCCATTAAGAAGCTTCAGAGAGACATTAACAATTGTATTTCAGCATTAACCATGCACAAAGTAGATATTAGCAATTGGGATGCTATATTTACTTATTTATGTTCAACTAAATTGCCTGATGGGAGCAATAAAGTTCACGTGGCATGTTCTCAAAATGTGAACCTTTTAGAGCGTTTTTCTTCTTTGCCTCGAGCCTTGCGAGTTCTGTCGTACGTATTACGATTTTATCATAGAACTCACAGGCAGCACAAAGGTAATTTCTGCCATAAGTCTGTGGCAATATCACAAGAAGAAATTAAAGAAACAACCAAACGACTCGTTATTGAAAGCCAGAAATTGGGTTATCCATCTGAATATACCCAGTTGTCGAAGAAAAGTTTGATTGATTCGAAGAGCTCAATTCTAAATCTGAATCCTTTTCTCGACAGTCAAAAAATACTTTCCTCATGAAGACTTAAAAATAGATGACTTGGTAGTTATAAAAGCTGACAATCTTTCAGTGAATGAGTGGCGCCTGGGAAGAGTCGTCAAGGTTTATTTGGGCTCTGACCAGCGCGTCCGTGTCGCCAATTTACGTACTGAGCGCGGCATAATTACTCGTCCAGTAGTTAAACTCATTATATTACCAACAATGTAGACTTTGGTGTCCTCGTCTGTAATCTCTGTGTACTTGTGTGTGTGGTTTTTAAAAGCGTTCCCAGGGAAATTAACGTATTTAATTTCTTTTTCAGCCAAAATGTCGAGTACCCAAAAGCCCATCGCTTGCCGAGTGTGCCTCTTGCACCATCTGTTGCGGTCCTGCCCTACCTTTAAGGCAGGATATGTGGCAGAGCGGCTCCGCCTAGTCGTCTTGTTCCGGTATTGTTCGAAGTGTCTCTCCCCAAACCACCTCACCGACATGTGCTCAAGTGATGGGCGATGTCGTTTTTGTGAAGAGGCATAAGAGCAATGGGCCTCGTTTGTCCAAAGCGCGTGACGCGGAAAAGTCGTCACCGACTATGAAACCTCACGATGGAGCCAGACCTCGTTTGCCTCGGTCTTCCCGTCAGAGAAGGACGACCACCGAAGGGGAGTATGCTGCCCGACCTCGTTTGTCGGAAGCAGCGTGCGTTGAGAGGAGACCGGCCCCTGAAGGCGAAGACGACGAAGCGAGATTGGCGCGTAGCATTCAGAATGCGGAGGTGTTGCGGTCTTTTCGCCCTTCGCTGCGCGCTGATCCAAAAAGAGGAACTCAGTCGTCACGGCACTTTGGTAAAAGGTCGAGTTTACCGAAAGCCAAGCGCCGCCATCGTGGCCATGGTAGACAACGGCCCACTCAACGCAACTCAAATAGTGGCTCTCAACGCACCTCCAATAGTGGCTCTCAACGCCGGTCCACGTGACTTCGCTGCTCCCCACGGCGGTTGTCAAGGTGATCGATCGTTGTTACATGCATCGGATTCGGGCCCTGATAGATCACTGCGCTGAAACGTCCTTAATTTCGCATCGAATAGTCCGCCAGCTTGGGTTGTCATCAACGATGGTTGGTTCGCATGAAGTGTGCTCCATAACCCTTCGAGCGAACTATGAATCTAACCAGTCGGTGACAACCCAGGCTAGAGTGGTAACACATTTTACGCGCATAACGCCGCGAAAGAATTTGGACACATCGAACAGGGCTTATTTCACGAACCTGATGCTCGGTGAACCCAACTTTTTCGTTTTGTCCCCCGTCGGCATGGTGTTAGGGGTAGATGTGTACCCGAAAATTATTCAGCCCGGTATTTTTCCTTGTGGTTTGGGGGGACTGGTGGCACAGAACTCCATTTTCGGCTGGCTGGTATCGGGCTCGATTGCCCAATAATAGACGCCCGATAAATAGATAAGTTAAATTAAGAATAATAATAAATGAATAATAAATAAAATTCCGTAGTAAGTAAGTTTAAATAATAACATTATAATGAAATATGAAAAACTGAGACATTTTTTAATTTAGCAACTATTCCTTATAGACTTAAGTTATCTTTAAGCTCATTTCTTTACAGTAGCACTGCAAGGGGGCCGGCATGTTTAGGCTGCAACCCTAAAGTAAAAGATTATTTAAATCACGTAAGCTGGTTACGTTGTTAACCTTCTTATCGACTCTTAACTTGTCGCTCGCGATCGGGTCGCCGAGCCTGCCTCCTTGCCTGCTAAGCAATCACGTATTGATTGCCAAAGTGAAGTGTATTGTAATTATTATATCTGCCATCTTTAACTTTCTATAAATTTCTTCTGCTGCACCAATTGCAACCAAAAGTAAGATTAAAATTACATTTATTGTACCAATTTTAAACATAATTAACACAAATTGTTTTTATTCCTTTTCTTCTCTATTGCACCAAAACTTCGAGCACTTATTGCCTGAAGTCTTCGTGCAATATATATAGGCGTTGAAATATAATTCAAATTGCCGCCTCCACCAGCTTACAACTTGAATCGTCATCAAGAAGAACAAATCAGCCTAGTTTGTTTAACATGTTTCTTTTAGTAACGGTTTATAAATATTGTCCATATAAGGCTGTGCAATTTTGAGAATTTGATTTTGTCTGATGTCAAATTATATCCTTATTCTTTCATTTTCAGATTTTTTTCTAATTAAGTCATCCAATTTTTAGTTTTTTAAAAAGCAAAGAGTACCAGCGAGATTTGACTATCTTGAAGTTTGTTGTAGTAAAACATCCACTAAAGTAAAATGTACCCGTGTAAAGTGTAAAGTAACAGTGTAAAGTAACATTTAATTTTACAAAAACCATCTCTTGGATGTAACTTTCTCTTAAACATATTAGCTGCGTTTTTTCCAACATCCAAATCCGATGTCCATACAAACAAAATCTTGCGTACGATTCAGATTGTGTTTACTTGCATCACGGTCAGGTGGCGCAAAATCGCATAAGTGAACGTAAAAACCGAACAAAAAAAACAAAAGACGTAAGCAAATGTACAAAAATGACAGCTGACTAAAAAATATAGAGACATCTTGAAAGTAAGTGAATACCTTTAATTTTGTTTAAATTAAATTAATAATAAATAAACAAATGTTTTTTATTTAGGTGCCCATAACAACCCGTAATCTGGTTACGGCCGACTTCATCAGTTCTCACTGCCACATCTGCAACGCGCACGCCTCTAATTTGTGTCACCAAGCGTGATTAGGTCTTCCTCGGAATGGTCAAACCATCGGAGACATGGTCTTTCTCCTCGTCGTCGACCTTGCCTTTCATCTCAAACACCGTATTCGCTAAAGCTTTCTCATCCATACGATAGACCTTCAGCTTAGTCGCTGAGTTGTTTATGCCGAACTAAGTCTATGTCGTCGTAAAGCTCATACAGCTCGTGGTTCATTGGAATTCGATAGTCGTCGGAAACTCTGAAGTGAAGTTGTTGCGACGAAAAAGTTTATATTTTTATTTTCTGAGTTAATTTGTAAACTTTTTACACTTTTTTTAGCATAAATCTTTAACAATTGGTGCAAAAAATTCACTGTTTAAGTTCAAACTACTCATAACAAAACAACGTTGGAGTGTTTGACGCTGTCGGGAATTTTTATTTATTTATAGGTTGTTTATACTTTATGATATATATATATATTTTATAGATTATATTGCATTGCACAGAAATAAAAACAACAAAAAGTAAACACTAAGCAATAAAACAATTTGTTTATAAAATCAACTGCACATAAAGCGCAGTTTGTTGACACCAGCATATTTGTAGGCCAACGACATGCATTTCATCATTGTTAAATCAGCTGAATTGCAACCAAAACAAAATTGTAAATTAAGTCACAAAATTAAGTGCAATATCCTGCGGTCAAGAAACTGCGTTCTTATAGTGCAATACAGCAATTTTATATTTGTTGTTTTTATTATTGTGCAATGCAGCAATTTCATATTTTAATTATTCATATTTTAGTCTTAAGTATTTTCCTTTAAATACTCCTAATTTTAGTTTACCAGGGGTTAGTTCTATAAAAAAGGTTTAAGAATAAAGTCTGCATTTTGGAACTAAAAACTGTTGAGTGGTGTTTTCTTTGGTCATTCAACTGAGTATTGGTTCATGTACCTATACTCAGCCAACATCTGATTTGGTTTGTACCTAATCAGTTAACAATTATTCATTGGTGACCCCGACGTGATCAATACGAAGGATAACTGGTTCAAGTGCCAAGTATCCATCAATCTATTGATCACTAATCAAACAATCGGCCGTAATAAAGTGACAAAGACGACACCAAACAAGTTCTCCACCAACATCTGATTAGAAGACAGCAATCAACTAAGTGATGGAGGAATTGTACACACCACAGTCTCAGCTCGGAGACGAAATCGAAAGGATCATCCGGAACTACAAAAAGGATCCAGAAGTTCGGAGGGATCTTAAATATTACAAACTACGGCTAAGCCAGCTTGAAACCATACATGCCAAATTCAAGGCAAATCATGTAGAGCTTAGTAATACAAAGGATCGCAGTCACGAGTATTTTGTTAAGGACTACTACATGCAGCTGACAGTGCTTTGCGAAAAAATACGTAAAGCACTTTAAGCAAGAAATCAAAACTTTGGATTCAGCGATTGATGAAGACAGTGCTGACGACAATATTCAGACACCGCAACAAGGTGCATTAGGCGAAGACATCTCAAACAAGGAGAATCTAACTAATGGCCTGATAAGAAAGGCCCACAGAAAAATGTCTCTCCTAGAGTCAAGGCTCTCTAACATTAGAGTCTTGGAGGGACAATCGTCACCGTATTATGACCTCAAGGCGGAATTTGTGAACCAACTATGGCACGACATAGCCATATTTGACGAACAAATTTGGGAGCAACACTCCAATCCAGTAGCTTTAGGCTATGATGCAGAGAAGTTTCAGTCACTTGAGCAAGAAGTGCATCTAAAATTAACAGAGATCACTTTAATGCTTAATCAACCCGTTCAACAGCATGAGTCCCACCCTTCAAAGGGCACTTTACCAATTCCAAAGGTACAAATTCCGAAATTTGATGGGGATTACTTAAAATGGAGCCAATTCCACGGCTTGTTTACTGAAATCATCCATAAACAACCATTGTCAAGCGTGGAAAAAATGTGGCATCTAAAAACACAGCTTACAGGAGAAGCATCAAGTTTAATCAGTCACCTAGCTATTACTGATGAAAACTATGTCGCAGCATGGAAGCTACTAGAAGAGCGCTACAACAACAAAAGAGTATTGACATCAACACTTATAAAGAAACTGGTAGATCAACCATCCGGAACTTCAAATATAACAGCAGTTAAACACCTGCACGACACAACAAGGGAATGCCTACTTGCTTTAAATAATTTAGGCATCAAAACTGATTCATGGGATCCATTGCTGATTCACCTTCTCATCAAAAAATTCGATCGAAGCACATACATTCAATATGAACAATCAATTGTGAGGCCTAAGGAAATTCCTAAAATGGCAGAATTGTTGGCTTTCCTGGAATTACAATTCCAAACCATGGAAACTATTGGACAACGAGAAAAACCAAAGGCGCCAGCAAAGGTCTTAACATCATCAGCCGCACAAATTGACATCAAACTCTGTTTGTCATGTGGAAAGAAATTCCATCCGCTCTTTGCATGCGACAACTTTCTAAAGCTCAAGGTGCAGGATCGTATAAAATTTGTGCAAAAATACAAATTATGCCTGAATTGTCTAAAGCCAGGTCACGCAGCAGTACAATGTGTGTGGCGACACTGTCCAAAGTGTTCGAAAAAACACAATTCACTACTTCATCTGCAGCAACAAGAATTGTCATCGAATGGAACAAGGAATGAAGCAAAGGAAAATTCACCTGCAACTGTGGCAACAACTAATCATGCAACGAAAAACAACAATTATGTACTGTTGGCTACAGCAAAAATTCGAGTTGTAGCAAACAATGGACAGGTATGCGAAGTACGTGCACTACTGGATTCCGGTTCACAAATCAACATGGTGACACAACGGCTCGTCAACAAGTTATCACTAACCACTACAAGGTCCCAGCTTTCCATTGAAGGAATCGGACAACAAACTGGAATCTCAACTTCAAGAGTCAACGTTGCGATTCATTCACGAACAGAAGACTTTTCAACTAGAATAGAAGCTTATGTTATGCCGAAACTTATTTCCTCACAACCAACAAAGGACCTAGAAGTCTCAAATTGGAACCTTCCAGGTCATCTAAACCTAGCCGATCCCGAGTTCTTCAAGTCAGGAAAAATTGACATGCTTATTGGTGCTGAGCTTTACCATAGTCTAATCCACCCAGAGCAGCTTACACTAAAAAGAAATCAGCCACTCCTACAAAACACGGTTTTTGGATGGATTGTCATTGGAAAAACTGAAGTGTCAACAGAAGCAACTGCAGCATGCGCCGTAGCTACCACAGAAGATGAAAACTTGGACTCTATTCTAGAAAGATTTTGGAGAATCGACGATTTGAACACAGTCAGCCAGGTCATGACCCCAGTTGAAAATTGGTGTGAAACCCATTTTGCCAATAACATAAGAAGAGATAATGATGGCCTTTTTATTACCCGTTTACTGTTTTCTGAAAGTCCAACAGCTCTTGGAAAATCAAAGGACATGGCTATTAACAGATTTTTATCTCTCGAAAAAAGATTGCAGAGAGATCCGACCATACAATCGCAATACATAAAGTTCATGGATGAGTACGAATCGTTGAATCATATGGAAAAGATATGGCCGAAAGATGTTCCTGATGTCCATTATTTCATTCCTCATCATTATGTGCTAAAACCAGATAGCAGTACCACAAAGCTCAGGGTCGTATTTGACGCATCAGCCAAAACGTCAAGTGGCCAGGCTTTAAACGATATATTGCATAAGGGCCCTACTGTTCAAAGTGATCTATTTTCAATGCTGTTGCGATTTAGAACATACAAATATACAAATACGTATTCACAGCCGATATTGAAAAGATGTATCGAGAGATTGGCATGCATGAAGAGGACACAGCTCAGCAGCTCATTGTGTGGCGGAAGGACCCAAGTGAAGTTATTCAATACTATCGACTTAAAACAGTGACGTACGGAACAACATCAGCACCTTATTTGGCTACCAAATGTCTGCAACATCTGGCAAAACAGAATATGAGTAAATACCCACAAGGTGCACGAACTTTGCTTGAAGATTTTTATGTGGACGATTGTCTCAGTGGTGCCAATGACATCGCATCAGCTTTAGAATCTCAAACCCAACTTACACAAATTCTTCAAGAAGCTGGCTTCAAACTCCGGAAATGGTGTTCTAACAACTTAAGGCTACTAGCAAATATACCCGTGGAAGATCAAGAAGTTAATTTGGATTTGGATGATAAAGCTACAAAGACTTACACAAATTCTTCAAGAAGCTGGCTTCAAACTCCGGAAATGGTGTTCTAACAACTTAAGGCTACTAGCAAATATACCCGTGGAAGATCAAGAAGTTAATTTGGATTTGGACGATAAAGCTACAAAGACACTAGGTCTCATTTGGCATCCAAAAACAGATCAACTGTGCGGACGAGCAAACCTATCGCCAGTTCAACCGATTACAAAACGGGTAGTAGCTTCAGACTTAGCACGAATCTTCGACCCATTAGGAATCTTTGGGCCTGTAATCGTATCCGCAAAAATATTCACGCAAAAGCTATGGAAGCAAGAATATGGATGGGATGAAAGGCTACCACATCAAATTCAACAAGAATGGCAACACTTCAGAAAAAATATATTGGAACTCAATAACTTAAAGGTACCCCGACACATCCTTCATTCAAAACCTCAAGTCAAGGCTCAGCTACACACCTTCGCCGATGCCTCAGAACGAGCGTACGGAGCAGCTGTTTATGTGCGAACAACATACAAGGATCGAACCATAACATCGAACTTGCTCTGCGCAAAATCAAGGATAGCACCCTTAAAACTTCAAACGCTTCCTCGATTGGAATTGTGTGCAGCTGTTCTAGGAGTCGAGCTTACAGAACGAGTGAAGCAGGATCTGAAATATCAACATGTACCAGCATTTTTTTGGTCAGACTCAGAAATAGTTTTATCATGGATTAAAACATCAGCATCTTCATTACACACTTTCGTCGCCAACCGAGTAAGCAGGATTCAAGAAATATCACATATCAATCAATGGCATCATGTCTCATCAAAAGATAATCCAGCCGACATAATTTCAAGGGGGATTAATCCTGAAAAATTAACCTTGTGTACCACATGGTTTTTCGGACCTTTGTTTCTACATGGCAGCCAAGAATCATGGCTCATACCAACACCAAAACCTGCCGATACACCCAATGACATCGAAAGAAGAAAACCGATTACTGTAGTGACAATGGCAGCATCATCGGAGGCGCCGGCTTATGAAAATTTTGAAATCTTCGATGACAAACAAGGAAGAGAAACGAACACTGCATCAATAGTAACTTCGTCGTCAGCATCATCGGAGGCGCTAATTTATGGAATCAACCACAAAAACTCATTTCGGGCTTTGCAACGCACAGTTGCCTACATGCTACGTTTTATTGAAAATCTTAAGAAACAAACAACAGCTCGGCCAAATCATCTATCCATATGTGCATCAGAAATGAATAAGTCCTAGGCAGTTATAATCAGGACTATTCAAATGGCAGATTTTAAAAGTGAAATTAAAGACTTACAAAAATACAAGCAAGTGAGCAAATCAAATCAACTTGCCAGCCTATGTCCTTTCTTAGACGATCAAGGTTTAATGCGTGTGGGAGGCCGATTAGAAGCATCATCATTACCCTTTGATGAAAAACATCCAATCTTGCTACCATACAATGATTCAATAGTAAAATTGTTACTTATCATGGTTCATCAAGACAACAAACATTGCGGCCCGCAGGCCTTATTAGCAGCCTCGAGGCAGAAATTCTGGATTGTAAGAGGAAAAACAATGGCACGCAATATTGTACAAAACTGTGTGCGTTGCGTCAGAGCAAAACCAAAGCTCTACAGTCAAATCATGGGCAATCTACCAGCGGATAGAGTAACTGAATCACGGCCATTTCTAACAGCTGGTGTCGATTACTGCGGTCCAATATGGATCCATTACAAAATCCACGGAAAACGACCTCAAAAAGCATATATTGCAGTATTTTGTTGTTTTGTCACGAAAGCGGTACATATGGAGATTGTTTCGGACCTCACTACTGACGCCTTTATTGGAGCACTAAAACGTTTTATCAGCCGCCGTGGCAGGTGCCAGACATTGTATTCTGATAATGCAACAAATTTTGTGGGTGCAAAGAATCAATTGAATGAATTGCAACAAGCTGTTTTCTCTAATTCAGCTCAAGAGAAAATTATTAAAACCTGCAGTGACAAGGGCATCGAATTTAAGTTCATTCCGCCTAAAGCCCCTCATTTTGGTGGACTCTGGGAAGCTGCAGTCAAATCTGCGAAGCATCATTTGTGTCGCAGTGTCTCTACTGCTTCTCTTACATATGAAGAACTAGAGACTGTTGTAGTTGAAAAAGAGGCAATTCTAAACTCTAGGCCTCTCACCCCGTTGTCTTCAGACCCAAATGATATAGGAGCACTAACACCAGGTCACTTCATCATAGGAGAACCACTCACAACCCCAGTCGACTCAAGGGTATCAGAAACCAGAAGATCACTTAAAACAAATTGGAAATATGTGTCAGATATAAAACATAGATTCTGGACAAGATGGCACCACGAATACCTGCACGAGCTCCAACAAAGGTCTAAATGGAAGCATCCAACACCAAATGTAAAGGAAGGCACATTGGTCATCATAAAGAAGGATAACGTTCCAGTCCTTCAATGGCCCCTTGGTCGAATTATTCGAACCTACAAGGGAGATGATGGCTTTATTCGGGTCGTTGATGTTAAGACAGCTTCGGGCATATCCAAACGACCCATACACGAATTAGCTCCATTATTCACTGAAGAAGAAACAGAAAAAATAGAACCTGCAACAAGTATACTGACAAATAATCACAAACGTAAATGGCCACATCCACATGAAGATATCTCAAAAAACAAGTCGACATCAAAGGGTCTTGCTCTCTCAGTAATGCTGGTTGCATTACTGATGTTGCCATTAGCAATGACCTCTCCAATAAATACATCAAGATTTCGTAACAAGCCTGGCATTTACTTCGAAGGAATAGGTGCCGCACGGCTATCAACAGGTATCTGGAAAATCATCATATACTATGACCTTGCGCCATTTCATTACCAAATAAATTTACTATCAGATGGAATCACAACACTCAGGAAGCTCTGCTTACACCCGACGTCGGACATCTCATGCAGTTCACTCATCGATTACTTTGAAGCTACTGTTAACAATCTGCACCAGGAGGAAACCTTATTGTTATCAAATCGTCCCAAAAGAGGTGCATTTAATGTCATCGGAAACGTGGCTCACACTTTGTTTGGTGTTCTCGACTCAGACTATGCCGAACAGATGTCAAACACTATAAATAAAGTCAAATCCAACGAAGAACATCTTTTAAGGCTGTTGAAGAATCAAATGTCAATTATTGATTCCACAATCAACATAATAAAACAAGATGAAGTGGATACATCCTCACGTTTGACTGAAATACAGCCTTTGATCAACGTGGACATAAACAAAATTGAAGACACAGCTGCTCAACTACGGCTGACTCAGCAACTGACAGTTTTAATTACTCAACTCTCTATGGTTAGCACAGATTTGCAGCACACACAAGCAGATTTGATAAACATCCTAACGCACACTAAACATGGAAAAATAAGTCCACAGATCCTTACACCAAAACAACTTGCGAAAGAAATCCTGACTATCAAAGGACACTTACCTACTAGTTGGGCTCTGCCAGTCGAAGACCACAACCTGCTGGACCTTTATACCATTATGAGTGTTAAGTCTGGATTAACAAGGAATCAGGAATCACCACCACCGAAATTCTAGCAGTCAGCGGCCATCGGGATCAATACATTGCACTTAGCCGAGCCGACGTTGAAGCAGCAACATTGACTAGTGATGACATTTATTTAATAAGCAGGAAGCAAGCTACCATTGGAAGGCAATCAAAGAAACTTGCTTGCGAGATTCAACTTTTTAACAACAAAACGTCCCAAACCTGTGACCTAACAAAGTACTCTGATCAGTTAACATTTACATCATTGCATCTTGCTAATAAATGGATTTACGCTTCGACAATTCCAACTGAAATCACAGCAGTTTGTAATCACGAAACCATTCAACTAACACTTATAGGGTCAGGAATACTCACAATTGACCAACACTGCAGCTTAAAAAATGATGACATCCAGATCCAAGGTTATATTGAATCACCCAGTCGAGTATACACATCATTTGCTGGTATCGGAAATATCTCGTCCATCAGTCAACCTAACGCACTACAGGGCTTATTAACACCAAACTTCAAAGATATTGAAACAAAACTAGAACAACTCACTGATCTTTAGACGAAACTATCCAAAGAAGATTTTGACCAGCTACCGAACCAACTCGAATCCAATAAAATCCATCATCATGTAATCAGTTATTCAGCATTAATTTTAGCGATATTTGGTATCATAACCTACAGTACTTGCAAGACAAGAACACACTACCAACGAACATCCGCAACCAAGGCTAGCACATCTCCTCAACCGATGCCACGTCAGCACAAGTCACCATTTGATGTAGACATTTCTTAAGTTGAGTTAGACACTCAACGGGGGGGAGAATGTTTATACTTTATGATATATATATATATTTTATAGATTATATTGCATTGCACAGAAATAAAAACAACAAAAAGTAAACACTAAGCAATAAAACAATTTGTTTATAAAATCAACTGCACATAAAGCGCAGTTTGTTGACACCAGCATATTTGTAGGCCAACGACATGCATTTCATCATTGTTAAATCAGCTGAATTGCAACCAAAACAAAATTGTAAATTAAGTCACAAAATTAAGTGCAATATCCTGCGGTCAAGAAACTGCGTTCTTATAGTGCAATACAGCAATTTTATATTTGTTGTTTTTATTATTGTGCAATGCAGCAATTTCATATTTTAATTATTCATATTTTAGTCTTAAGTATTTTCCTTTAAATACTCCTAATTTTAGTGTACCAGGGGTTAGTTCTATAAAAAAGGTTTAAGAATAAAGTCTGCATTTTGGAACTAAAAACTGTTGTGTGGTGTTTTCTTTGGTCATTCAACTGAGTATTGGTTCATGTACCTATACTCAGCCAACATCTGATTTGGTTTGTACCTAATCAGTTAACAATTATTCATAGGTCTTTTCCCACACTTGAACATTCGTACGAATTCGCACGAATTCGTGCTATATTACCCAAAAAAATCGCAAAAGAGAGCGAAAATGTGAAATCCAGTCCTTGTCAAATGTTGCTATTTTCTGCTACACAAATTTGGAGTTGCAATTAGCAAGTGCCATATTTTGACAGCTTGTGTTGAGTCAGCCAATGTCAGCTGATAAAAAAAATAAATAAAGTCAAATTAGAAAGGCAGCCATTAAAGCAACATGTCGAGAAAAGTAGAAATTAATTGTTCGACAGACACATTGAGCAGAATCAGAGGCGTTCCTAGGGGGGGGGGGGGGGTTGGTCCGCCCCGGGTACCACCATTTTAGGGGTGACACCATTTCGATTTTTTTTTATTTCTCTGACAAACAAAATAAGTGATAAAATACTTTACGGTAAAAAATGTAATTGCTGTTTCAAAATATAAAATTCTGCTTGCAAGTCTAAGCAAAGAGGAGGAAACATTGCGAAAACGTTTCGAGCTGTAAAATCCGAAAACTTTTTGTAACACAACGCAAATGAGTCCATTTAAGTGTTTAAAATTTGGCAGCAGCTTACGACGAAATTTCAGAAAAGGAGCTAGTTGTAGATATTGCTTGCGATGCTACGTAGGCACATAAATGCTGCACAAATTGATTTTGAAAACGTCAACAATTAGACAGCATTAGAAATGCTCACTTTCATTGTCGAGTGGTCCTTTTTGGAAACTTCGCCAAATATTTCATTAGCATTGAAATTATTTCCTACAATTTGTTTATCAGTAGCTTCATGCGAAAGGAGTTTTTCAAAGCTTAAATTAATACAGATTTACTTGGACTTTCAAGGTATTTCATGGGACAGGCCAGAGTTTCCGATCTTGCTTTTTTATCCATTGAAAACGAGCTTGAAATCAATATTACTGCTTTCGATGAGGTTATTTCAAATATTGCAACTCTTAAAGTAAGAAATGCCAGTATTTAGGACAGCTCACTTTTAATGCATCGAAATGGTACGCAAATAGTAACAAAATTTGTTTTTTTGTTTTTCTTAATTTTAGAATATTGAACCAAATTATTACGTTACATAAAATTTAAGAGATTTTTTTAACATATCCTTAAAATCTTTAACAAAAACGGATTCTTGGATTTAGCGAAAATTTTTTGAAATTTTATTTGAAGTATTAACTTTTGACTTTCAAAATATTATCTGCACCTTTTCATAAACAAAAAAATTATGCAAAAATAAAGTCTTACTAATTTCTGTAATTTTCAATAAACATCTATTATCTATATGTCTTGCATTCTCACTGAGTTTCGTTAGGATCGGGTTACTTTTGTACGTACCTTCCATACAAAATTATGTAAAATTTAAATATACATCCTAGGGAGGTTCCCCTAAGGTCTTATCAATTTCCACCATTTTCAGTGCACATCAATTTCTCCAATTGCCAGCCGTCTGACCAAATTTTATTAAGATCGGCCAACTTTGGCATGCATCTCACATACAAAATAATGTAAAAAATCAATATAGGAAAAGTTCCCTTATCAACTGACCAATTTCAACCATTTTTGAAATTTTTGTTAAATTTACCAATCACGACATTTTCAATAAAAATATTTCGCCTGCAATAATAATTTTTAACCCTCTTTTTAATCATTTAATTTAAATAAAATAAAATATTTTTATTACAAATTGAGTGGTAAAATTTTTCGGTGCAGGCGATTTTTTATAAATTAAATGATTGAAAATCGCGCGATTTTAATACAAAATTTTTGCCTGCGGCGCTTACTATAGTTTGCAATCAAAAAAGTTCAAATAACAGTTATTAAATTCTTTAAAATCGCATTTTTCTACAATAAAAACAAAAATTTTTCAAAATGTAATATTTTTTTTTTGTTTTTTTAACAATTTGTTATTGTTTGTCATTTGTTGTTTTTTACGTAAAACATAAAGGAAATAATAAAAATACAAAATCTCATCGAATTGATTTCTAATTGCATTTTGAAATTTCTTATAGGGGTGACACCAAGCCTAGGAACGCCTCTGAGCAGAATAAAATGTAAGTATATTTTATATAATTTTTTCCAAAGAAAAATAGCGTATTTTCTTCCTTAGATATCAACTATAGTAATTCTGCCACCAACAGTTTGTTGCAGTTTCATCAAAAGTTGCAACTTTTTGCAAAAAAACTGTTCCCGTACTTTTTGCAATTTTTCACGCAAAGAGAGTACTTTTTTACTTACTCTCTCAAATTTTTCAACTTGCGAATTTCTGCTCCAAAAGTACGGGAACAGACCTTATTTCTTCTTTAGGTCTATGGACAATGATCCTTACAGACTAAGCAACTATAATTTCAAAGCTAACTTCCACGTTCATTTCACATGCCCAACCAACAATCTTGGCAAGATGCACGGACATTTTGGCAGCTTCATCCAAGTCGTGGCTAGGAATAATCCTAAGTCCAGACTTTCTAATCAATTCATGTGCCTCATTGACGTTTGTACTCTGCGTGTGATTAAAAAAAATGCAAGTTTGCAAAAAAGTAACAAGACAGACAAAACAAGCGTTTACCTGCAGCAAAGAAAAAAATTGGCATTTCCAGTTTCAAATCCTTAGCAGCCGCAACGATGCCTTGAGCTTTGACATCACAACGCATACTACCAAAAACAGTTACCATAATTGTCTTCACCTTAGGGTCAGCAATTAATCTTAAAAGCTTCCTGAGAAATTAAAATAAAACTCAAGCTTTGAAAACCCTCAAAAACATAGCTGTAAGCAAACCTTGACAGCCTGAGCAGTAGCGCCACCACCAACAACCATGAAGTTACCTGGATCGCCACCAGGCAATTTAATAATGTCCATAGTAGCCATAGCTAAGCCTGCACTATTGACAATGCATCCAATTGTTCAATCTAATACCATGTTCTCACTATCGTAATTTACGGCTCATTCTTAATTTATGCATAAATTATGTCTTAATTAAGTAATTTCGCCGTAAAATCTGTCATTGAAATTATGTTATTTAGCATAAATTACCATCAAAATGAACATCCAATCTGAGTCGGCTCTAATTTTTTCGATTAATAATCGACACATCACAAGGTGTCAATAAGAATAAAGAATAAATTCAAAATAAAATCATGCAAACAAAATAAAATAAGGTAAACAAAAATGCGAGTTGCCATGGAAATTTCAAAATATATTACAAACAGCTAGTATGAACGCAGGTGATTTAGGAAAGTAATTTATGTCTAAATTAAGTAATTTATGCCGTAATGTGGACGTAGTATAAGGCAATGTAATTCAGTTTATATGTGGCAGCTTCGATTTCTTTTGCATCCTCCTGAGTCAGCTTTTTTCTCTGGTTGGTTCTTGCGCAGCTCGATTGAATTATGCATGATGCACTGCATGAACTGACCACAATTAAGTTCATCGGCTTATTTTCTTTCAGAGATTGTCTTAAGGGGGGACATGACATTGGCGGTTTTTTTAAATTTATTTTTTTTTTATTATTTTGTATTTTAGTAAATTTTCTTTAGATTCTAAGAAAAATTTCATGGAAAAATTCTTACGGGTTCAAAAGTTACAGCCAGATTAGTGAGAGCGCATTTTTAATTTTTCACCTTTGTTTTCTTTGTTCACAAACTTTGAAGGCGTTTATCTCGAAACCATGTTTTTCGTGCTGGTTGCGGCACTAGCGGATTCATTTTTTGACGAATTTTTGCTTAAACTTGATTCGCTATCGTATGACACGAGCTTTTTTTAAATTTTTTTTTTGATTTTTTAAAGTCAATATTTTTTTCGAAAAAACACACTTTCAAATTTGGAACATCACCAAATATTGAAAAAAAATTTGAAAAAAGCTCCTGTCATACGATAACGAATTTTGTTAAAATTTGAAAAAGTAATTTTTATTAATTAATTTACATAAATGTTATTAAAGCTAAAATAAAATTTTATTTTAAATAATTTTTGACAATGTGTTGACATGCCTAACGTTGTTTAACAACGCCATCTAGCTGTGATTAGCTTACAGAGTTGCAAACCAAATATCAATTAAGATAAGGATGTTGGAAAAAACGCAGCTTTTATCATGGAAATTAAAATGGAATTTAATCCATGGAACCAAGGATCAAATTGAAATAAGAAAGTTTCAGTCGATAACTTACTTACTTAGGTGACCATGACAACCTGTTGTCGGGTTACGACCGACTTCATCAGCTCTCGTCAGGCGTCTCTGCTTCGCGCGCACCATCTCGAATCTCTTTCACCAAGCGCGGTTAGGGCTTCCTTGGCCAGGTCAATCCATCGGAGGCATGGTTTTCCTCTTCGTTGTGGATCCTCGGCTTTAGCCTCAAACACCTTTTTTGCTGGAGCTTCTTCATGCATACGAAAGACATGACCCAGCCAACGTAGTCGCTGAATTGTTATACGCTGGACTAAGTCAATGTCGTCGTAGAGCTCGTACAGTTCGTGGTTCATTAGAATGGGATAGTCGTCGCCAACTCGAACAGGACCAAAGATTTTGCGAAGAACTTTCCTGTCGAACACCCCAAGAGCGGCTGCTTTTATTTGCAATACCACCCATGCCTCAGCGCCATAGAGAAACAGAGGTATGATGAGCGTCTCGTAGAGTGTTAGTTTTGTCAATCGAGAAAGAACTCTGAAACCTAATTGCTTACTTAGCCCTAAGTAGCACCTATTAGCAATTGTTATTCTTCGCTTAATCTCCCAGCTGACACTGTTGTTGCTGTTTACGGCGGTGCCAACACGGTTAAAAATCTTGGTCTAAATTTTAAACTTTTTTGGATTACATATAGGACACGACCAAAAAAAGATTTCTTTTTAATCCAATGAAAAGTTTTTAATTTTCCAATCCAAAAAGGATTTATTTTTAAACCGCAAAAAGTTTAAAATTTTTTAATCCAAAAAGGAATAATTTTTAATCCACAGAGAGTATAAAATATTATAATCCAAAAAGGATTAGATTTTAGTCCAAAAAAAGTTTAAAATATTGTTATCCGAAAAGGATTACTTTTTAATCCAAAAAGGTTTAACGTTTTCTTAACCGAAAAGACAAAAGTTTAATATTCAAATAGTTTAGAACTGAAAACTGAAACTGAAAAATTTGTATAATCCAAATTTGAGTTGAAGATGCAATTAAAAGAAAACATTAACTTTTTATTCCCACTTTTTCCCACTCAACATGTACTGACCATCAATAGTTTTTCCGTTTTGACTTAGCCAAATGTAAATAATTAATTGCATTGAGCATTAATGCAACTCTTAAAATAAAAGGAACTAATAATGAATATAATAATATTTTGGTTCAGATTTTAATAAACGATTTGTTTCATTTAATTAAAAATAAACTTCGGATGCTTTAACATCATTAACAATTATATTTAGCGTAAATTTCGTAGTAGTAGTAGTTTTCAATCTTAGGTAACATAAATACTTTTTCCTGAAAATACTACCTTAATGTAAATTTGTAGTCCAAAAATAGTCTTAAACTTAAACTTTTTCGGATTTAAAACAAATTAAAATAAAGTATGGAATAAAAAATAGTACTTTTTGAATTAAAAATTCCTTTAAACCAAAGTTTGGATTAAAAACTAGTCCAAAATTTTTAACCGTGAAGGTATGTAAACTCCTTGACAACTTCAAAGTTATATTTGCCTGCTGTAACTGGGAAGCCTAGATGCCATGCTTCCCTATTTGCAGACAGGATATACTTTGTTTTGCCCTCGTTCACCGTCAAACCCACTTTGGCTGATTCCCTTCAATCGTCAAAGACTAGCATACAACAAAGCGCAGCGGAATTTTGTTTTTGGTTACAAAGTGAAGTTGTTGCGACGAAAAAGTTTATTTTTTTTTATTTTCTGAGTTAATTTGTAAACTTTTTACACTTATTTTTTGTTTTGCCCTCGTTCACCGTCAAACCCACTTTGGCTGATTCCTTTTCGATAGCAGCAGGTACATCTCCCTTGGTTCTGCTGATAATATCGATATCATCAGCATACGCAAGGAGCTGGACACCTTTGTAGAAAATGGTTTCGATGTACATTTCGATGTACACTTGCCTTTCGTAGGATACCCTTCATGATGAAATTGAAAGCGGGTCGCCTTGTCTGAAACCTCGTTCGGTATTAAAGGTTTCAGAGAGGTTATTTCCTACCTTGACGGAGCTGCATGTATTGCTCAACGTCATCTTGCAGAGCCTTATCAACTTTGCAGGTATACCGAACTCAGACATTGTTGCGTACAGGCAATCCCGAATCGGGCTATCGAACGCAGCTTTGTAATCAACAAAGAGATGATGGGTGTCAATTTGATTTTCGTGGGTTTTCTCCAGGATTTGATGTAGTGTAAAAATCTGGTCTATTGTGGACTTGCCAGGACGAAAGCCACACTGATTAGGTCCAATCAGTGTTTTGGTATGCGGCTTCAATCTTCCACACAATACGCTCGAAAGAACCTTGTATGCGATGGAAATAAGACTAATACCTCATCATTATTTTTCTATTGGCGCAGATTGTCGGGTCGCCTTTCTTAAGTATAGGACAAAGCACACTGAGATTCCAATCGTCTGGCATGCTTTCTACTAGCCATATTTTGCTGATGAGTAGATGCATGTACCTTATCAATTCACCGCCGCCAGTTTTGAGCAATTCAGCAGCCAGGCCGTCAGCACCTACGGCTTTGTTGTTTTTGAGTCGCTGGATAGCAACTTTAACCTCGTCATGGCTAGGTGGTGGAATTTCCACTCCATCATCGTCAATTGGTGGTGTCAGACTGCATTCTCCAAGGGCGGAATTGTTGGTATCGTCGCCTGCAAGCAGATTGAAAAAATGCTGTCTCCATAATTTCAATGCGCACTGCGTATCTGTAACCAGATAACCATTCTCATCTCTACACGTGGATGCTCCGGCCTTGAAAACTTGGGTTAGACGCTTAACCTGCTGGTAGAATTTTCAAGCATCCTTCTTGCCCTGGTTCACCTGATTTTGTTCTCGCTCACGCTTTTCTTGCTCTCTTTTTTTTACGTCTGAAAAGGCATCTCTCTTCCTTCCTCTATATGCGGCGTATTTTGCTGCTGTCGCGTCACGTTTTGAAACGTGCCTTCCGTCGATCACAACATTTGGTTTCACGTTTTTTTTACGTAAATAGCCAGGTTGCCTTTTGGATATTGAGTGGTGATCTCGTGAAGGCTGAACTGACCGACAGTGGAGCCAAAGATGCCTTCTTTTCTGACCTTCGCGTCAAAATCGCCGAAAACTATTTTCACTTCATGGGCCGGGAAGCGATCATACACATCCTCTAGGCTCGCGTAGAAGGTGTCCTTGACAGCATCGTCCTTTTCCTCCGTTGGGCATTTGCGCAAATAAGGCTTTTGTGGAAGAATTTCGCCTTGATGCGGATTGTCGCCAGCCTTTCGTTCACAGGTGTGAACCGGGAAATTAGACGGCGTAGTTTCCGGCTTACGACGAATCCGCATCCAAATTAGCGCTTTTCCGCATGGCAACTGTCGTAGATATCGCAGTCTGCTCTCTTAGAGCAGCCTTGTCCTTTCAATCGCATCTCCTGGATGGTGGTGATGTCAGCCTTTATTTTTTCGAGGGCTTCCGCCATTTGGACAGCGGTACCTTCCCTATAAAGGTTCCGGACATTCCAGGTGCATATCCGTAAATCATTGTCCGTTTTTTATTTTCGGTGGTCGTCAACGTAGTAGGGGTTCATATCCGCGGCTGTTTTAGTTTTCATTGGAGAATTAGTAATGTGTTTGGGACCCAAACCCTACGCACATTCCATTTTTAAGGTCTTATAGGGACCTCAAGTTT
>CATQJF010000047.1:0-36257 GCA_958299015.1 Tetanocera ferruginea | reverse complement strand
AAATGAAAATGAAATGAAAATGAAATGAAAATGAAATGAAAATGAAATGAAAATGAAATGAAAATGAAATGAAAATGAAATGAAAATGAAATGAAAATGAAATGAAAATGAAATGAAAATGAAATGAAAATGAAATGAAAATGAAATGAAAATGAAATGAAAATGAAATGAAAATGAAATGAAAATGAAATGAAAATGAAATGAAAATGAAATGAAAATGAAATGAAAATGAAATGAAAATGAAATGAAAATGAAATGAAAATGAAATGAAAATGAAATGAAAATGAAATGAAAATGAAATGAAAATGAAATGAAAATGAAATGAAAATGAAATGAAAATGAAATGAAAATGAAATGAAAATGAAATGAAAATGAAATGAAAATGAAATGAAAATGAAATGAAAATGAAATGAAAATGAAATGAAAATGAAATGAAAATGAAATGAAAATGAAATGAAAATGAAATGAAAATGAAATGAAAATGAAATGAAAATGAAATGAAAATGAAATGAAAATGAAATGAAAATGAAATGAAAATGAAATGAAAATGAAATGAAAATGAAATGAAAATGAAATGAAAATGAAATGAAAATGAAATGAAAATGAAATGAAAATGAAATGAAAATGAAATGAAAATGAAATGAAAATGAAATGAAAATGAAATGAAAATGAAATGAAAATGAAATGAAAATGAAATGAAAATGAAATGAAAATGAAATGAAAATGAAATGAAAATGAAATGAAAATGAAATGAAAATGAAATGAAAATGAAATGAAAATGAAATGAAAATGAAATGAAAATGAAATGAAAATGAAATGAAAATGAAATGAAAATGAAATGAAAATGAAATGAAAATGAAATGAAAATGAAATGAAAATGAAATGAAAATGAAATGAAAATGAAATGAAAATGAAATGAAAATGAAATGAAAATGAAATGAAAATGAAATGAAAATGAAATGAAAATGAAATGAAAATGAAATGAAAATGAAATGAAAATGAAATGAAAATGAAATGAAAATGAAATGAAAATGAAATGAAAATGAAATGAAAATGAAATGAAAATGAAATGAAAATGAAATGAAAATGAAATGAAAATGAAATGAAAATGAAATGAAAATGAAATGAAAATGAAATGAAAATGAAATGAAAATGAAATGAAAATGAAATGAAAATGAAATGAAAATGAAATGAAAATGAAATGAAAATGAAATGAAAATGAAATGAAAATGAAATGAAAATGAAATGAAAATGAAATGAAAATGAAATGAAAATGAAATGAAAATGAAATGAAAATGAAATGAAAATGAAATGAAAATGAAATGAAAATGAAATGAAAATGAAATGAAAATGAAATGAAAATGAAATGAAAATGAAATGAAAATGAAATGAAAATGAAATGAAAATGAAATGAAAATGAAATGAAAATGAAATGAAAATGAAATGAAAATGAAATGAAAATGAAATGAAAATGAAATGAAAATGAAATGAAAATGAAATGAAAATGAAATGAAAATGAAATGAAAATGAAATGAAAATGAAATGAAAATGAAATGAAAATGAAATGAAAATGAAATGAAAATGAAATGAAAATGAAATGAAAATGAAATGAAAATGAAATGAAAATGAAATGAAAATGAAATGAAAATGAAATGAAAATGAAATGAAAATGAAATGAAAATGAAATGAAAATGAAATGAAAATGAAATGAAAATGAAATGAAAATGAAATGAAAATGAAATGAAAATGAAATGAAAATGAAATGAAAATGAAATGAAAATGAAATGAAAATGAAATGAAAATGAAATGAAAATGAAATGAAAATGAAATGAAAATGAAATGAAAATGAAATGAAAATGAAATGAAAATGAAATGAAAATGAAATGAAAATGAAATGAAAATGAAATGAAAATGAAATGAAAATGAAATGAAAATGAAATGAAAATGAAATGAAAATGAAATGAAAATGAAATGAAAATGAAATGAAAATGAAATGAAAATGAAATGAAAATGAAATGAAAATGAAATGAAAATGAAATGAAAATGAAATGAAAATGAAATGAAAATGAAATGAAAATGAAATGAAAATGAAATGAAAATGAAATGAAAATGAAATGAAAATGAAATGAAAATGAAATGAAAATGAAATGAAAATGAAATGAAAATGAAATGAAAATGAAATGAAAATGAAATGAAAATGAAATGAAAATGAAATGAAAATGAAATGAAAATGAAATGAAAATGAAATGAAAATGAAATGAAAATGAAATGAAAATGAAATGAAAATGAAATGAAAATGAAATGAAAATGAAATGAAAATGAAATGAAAATGAAATGAAAATGAAATGAAAATGAAATGAAAATGAAATGAAAATGAAATGAAAATGAAATGAAAATGAAATGAAAATGAAATGAAAATGAAATGAAAATGAAATGAAAATGAAATGAAAATGAAATGAAAATGAAATGAAAATGAAATGAAAATGAAATGAAAATGAAATGAAAATGAAATGAAAATGAAATGAAAATGAAATGAAAATGAAATGAAAATGAAATGAAAATGAAATGAAAATGAAATGAAAATGAAATGAAAATGAAATGAAAATGAAATGAAAATGAAATGAAAATGAAATGAAAATGAAATGAAAATGAAATGAAAATGAAATGAAAATGAAATGAAAATGAAATGAAAATGAAATGAAAATGAAATGAAAATGAAATGAAAATGAAATGAAAATGAAATGAAAATGAAATGAAAATGAAATGAAAATGAAATGAAAATGAAATGAAAATGAAATGAAAATGAAATGAAAATGAAATGAAAATGAAATGAAAATGAAATGAAAATGAAATGAAAATGAAATGAAAATGAAATGAAAATGAAATGAAAATGAAATGAAAATGAAATGAAAATGAAATGAAAATGAAATGAAAATGAAATGAAAATGAAATGAAAATGAAATGAAAATGAAATGAAAATGAAATGAAAATGAAATGAAAATGAAATGAAAATGAAATGAAAATGAAATGAAAATGAAATGAAAATGAAATGAAAATGAAATGAAAATGAAATGAAAATGAAATGAAAATGAAATGAAAATGAAATGAAAATGAAATGAAAATGAAATGAAAATGAAATGAAAATGAAATGAAAATGAAATGAAAATGAAATGAAAATGAAATGAAAATGAAATGAAAATGAAATGAAAATGAAATGAAAATGAAATGAAAATGAAATGAAAATGAAATGAAAATGAAATGAAAATGAAATGAAAATGAAATGAAAATGAAATGAAAATGAAATGAAAATGAAATGAAAATGAAATGAAAATGAAATGAAAATGAAATGAAAATGAAATGAAAATGAAATGAAAATGAAATGAAAATGAAATGAAAATGAAATGAAAATGAAATGAAAATGAAATGAAAATGAAATGAAAATGAAATGAAAATGAAATGAAAATGAAATGAAAATGAAATGAAAATGAAATGAAAATGAAATGAAAATGAAATGAAAATGAAATGAAAATGAAATGAAAATGAAATGAAAATGAAATGAAAATGAAATGAAAATGAAATGAAAATGAAATGAAAATGAAATGAAAATGAAATGAAAATGAAATGAAAATGAAATGAAAATGAAATGAAAATGAAATGAAAATGAAATGAAAATGAAATGAAAATGAAATGAAAATGAAATGAAAATGAAATGAAAATGAAATGAAAATGAAATGAAAATGAAATGAAAATGAAATGAAAATGAAATGAAAATGAAATGAAAATGAAATGAAAATGAAATGAAAATGAAATGAAAATGAAATGAAAATGAAATGAAAATGAAATGAAAATGAAATGAAAATGAAATGAAAATGAAATGAAAATGAAATGAAAATGAAATGAAAATGAAATGAAAATGAAATGAAAATGAAATGAAAATGAAATGAAAATGAAATGAAAATGAAATGAAAATGAAATGAAAATGAAATGAAAATGAAATGAAAATGAAATGAAAATGAAATGAAAATGAAATGAAAATGAAATGAAAATGAAATGAAAATGAAATGAAAATGAAATGAAAATGAAATGAAAATGAAATGAAAATGAAATGAAAATGAAATGAAAATGAAATGAAAATGAAATGAAAATGAAATGAAAATGAAATGAAAATGAAATGAAAATGAAATGAAAATGAAATGAAAATGAAATGAAAATGAAATGAAAATGAAATGAAAATGAAATGAAAATGAAATGAAAATGAAATGAAAATGAAATGAAAATGAAATGAAAATGAAATGAAAATGAAATGAAAATGAAATGAAAATGAAATGAAAATGAAATGAAAATGAAATGAAAATGAAATGAAAATGAAATGAAAATGAAATGAAAATGAAATGAAAATGAAATGAAAATGAAATGAAAATGAAATGAAAATGAAATGAAAATGAAATGAAAATGAAATGAAAATGAAATGAAAATGAAATGAAAATGAAATGAAAATGAAATGAAAATGAAATGAAAATGAAATGAAAATGAAATGAAAATGAAATGAAAATGAAATGAAAATGAAATGAAAATGAAATGAAAATGAAATGAAAATGAAATGAAAATGAAATGAAAATGAAATGAAAATGAAATGAAAATGAAATGAAAATGAAATGAAAATGAAATGAAAATGAAATGAAAATGAAATGAAAATGAAATGAAAATGAAATGAAAATGAAATGAAAATGAAATGAAAATGAAATGAAAATGAAATGAAAATGAAATGAAAATGAAATGAAAATGAAATGAAAATGAAATGAAAATGAAATGAAAATGAAATGAAAATGAAATGAAAATGAAATGAAAATGAAATGAAAATGAAATGAAAATGAAATGAAAATGAAATGAAAATGAAATGAAAATGAAATGAAAATGAAATGAAAATGAAATGAAAATGAAATGAAAATGAAATGAAAATGAAATGAAAATGAAATGAAAATGAAATGAAAATGAAATGAAAATGAAATGAAAATGAAATGAAAATGAAATGAAAATGAAATGAAAATGAAATGAAAATGAAATGAAAATGAAATGAAAATGAAATGAAAATGAAATGAAAATGAAATGAAAATGAAATGAAAATGAAATGAAAATGAAATGAAAATGAAATGAAAATGAAATGAAAATGAAATGAAAATGAAATGAAAATGAAATGAAAATGAAATGAAAATGAAATGAAAATGAAATGAAAATGAAATGAAAATGAAATGAAAATGAAATGAAAATGAAATGAAAATGAAATGAAAATGAAATGAAAATGAAATGAAAATGAAATGAAAATGAAATGAAAATGAAATGAAAATGAAATGAAAATGAAATGAAAATGAAATGAAAATGAAATGAAAATGAAATGAAAATGAAATGAAAATGAAATGAAAATGAAATGAAAATGAAATGAAAATGAAATGAAAATGAAATGAAAATGAAATGAAAATGAAATGAAAATGAAATGAAAATGAAATGAAAATGAAATGAAAATGAAATGAAAATGAAATGAAAATGAAATGAAAATGAAATGAAAATGAAATGAAAATGAAATGAAAATGAAATGAAAATGAAATGAAAATGAAATGAAAATGAAATGAAAATGAAATGAAAATGAAATGAAAATGAAATGAAAATGAAATGAAAATGAAATGAAAATGAAATGAAAATGAAATGAAAATGAAATGAAAATGAAATGAAAATGAAATGAAAATGAAATGAAAATGAAATGAAAATGAAATGAAAATGAAATGAAAATGAAATGAAAATGAAATGAAAATGAAATGAAAATGAAATGAAAATGAAATGAAAATGAAATGAAAATGAAATGAAAATGAAATGAAAATGAAATGAAAATGAAATGAAAATGAAATGAAAATGAAATGAAAATGAAATGAAAATGAAATGAAAATGAAATGAAAATGAAATGAAAATGAAATGAAAATGAAATGAAAATGAAATGAAAATGAAATGAAAATGAAATGAAAATGAAATGAAAATGAAATGAAAATGAAATGAAAATGAAATGAAAATGAAATGAAAATGAAATGAAAATGAAATGAAAATGAAATGAAAATGAAATGAAAATGAAATGAAAATGAAATGAAAATGAAATGAAAATGAAATGAAAATGAAATGAAAATGAAATGAAAATGAAATGAAAATGAAATGAAAATGAAATGAAAATGAAATGAAAATGAAATGAAAATGAAATGAAAATGAAATGAAAATGAAATGAAAATGAAATGAAAATGAAATGAAAATGAAATGAAAATGAAATGAAAATGAAATGAAAATGAAATGAAAATGAAATGAAAATGAAATGAAAATGAAATGAAAATGAAATGAAAATGAAATGAAAATGAAATGAAAATGAAATGAAAATGAAATGAAAATGAAATGAAAATGAAATGAAAATGAAATGAAAATGAAATGAAAATGAAATGAAAATGAAATGAAAATGAAATGAAAATGAAATGAAAATGAAATGAAAATGAAATGAAAATGAAATGAAAATGAAATGAAAATGAAATGAAAATGAAATGAAAATGAAATGAAAATGAAATGAAAATGAAATGAAAATGAAATGAAAATGAAATGAAAATGAAATGAAAATGAAATGAAAATGAAATGAAAATGAAATGAAAATGAAATGAAAATGAAATGAAAATGAAATGAAAATGAAATGAAAATGAAATGAAAATGAAATGAAAATGAAATGAAAATGAAATGAAAATGAAATGAAAATGAAATGAAAATGAAATGAAAATGAAATGAAAATGAAATGAAAATGAAATGAAAATGAAATGAAAATGAAATGAAAATGAAATGAAAATGAAATGAAAATGAAATGAAAATGAAATGAAAATGAAATGAAAATGAAATGAAAATGAAATGAAAATGAAATGAAAATGAAATGAAAATGAAATGAAAATGAAATGAAAATGAAATGAAAATGAAATGAAAATGAAATGAAAATGAAATGAAAATGAAATGAAAATGAAATGAAAATGAAATGAAAATGAAATGAAAATGAAATGAAAATGAAATGAAAATGAAATGAAAATGAAATGAAAATGAAATGAAAATGAAATGAAAATGAAATGAAAATGAAATGAAAATGAAATGAAAATGAAATGAAAATGAAATGAAAATGAAATGAAAATGAAATGAAAATGAAATGAAAATGAAATGAAAATGAAATGAAAATGAAATGAAAATGAAATGAAAATGAAATGAAAATGAAATGAAAATGAAATGAAAATGAAATGAAAATGAAATGAAAATGAAATGAAAATGAAATGAAAATGAAATGAAAATGAAATGAAAATGAAATGAAAATGAAATGAAAATGAAATGAAAATGAAATGAAAATGAAATGAAAATGAAATGAAAATGAAATGAAAATGAAATGAAAATGAAATGAAAATGAAATGAAAATGAAATGAAAATGAAATGAAAATGAAATGAAAATGAAATGAAAATGAAATGAAAATGAAATGAAAATGAAATGAAAATGAAATGAAAATGAAATGAAAATGAAATGAAAATGAAATGAAAATGAAATGAAAATGAAATGAAAATGAAATGAAAATGAAATGAAAATGAAATGAAAATTAAATGTGTTTGTTCTGGAAGTTGAAAAAGCCAGGCGATGTGTTGGATTTTCGAAAAGAGAAATCTCAACCAATTGTAAATGTATGAAATTTAGAAAAATGGAGGAAATGAAAGAAAAAGTTAATTGTAAGATATGTGCGGAAACTTTATTCTTACCAATTTGACTGCTTTACAATAAGTGACTTAAAAATATAATTATTCATAGCTTGAAGGCTCGGTAGCGGAAAAACGAAAGATAATTTTAAAGAGATAAATTTTAGGACAGCGAGAAGCGCCGCCTGGTAGTCAAATTTAGGGAGTTAGAAGTAAAGGTACTAATTACACATCAACATTACCGCCCGCCTTGCAGTACGGCTGCAATTAAAATAGTTAACCTTATTTTATACAATATTTTAACTTCAGTTTATTTAATGTATTAATAGAATAATCTATAAACTTGAAAACTTAAAATACTTAATATAAGCGTTTGCATTTTTCTTTGAATTCAGTCTTAGTCTTATAGTTCATTGATGTAGAAATTCATAGAAGAGTTCGAAATTACTTATAAGAAAATGATTTTAATTTAATTAATAAGAAAAAGTAAGTTGTTTTTAAGTTGAGCATGATCCGGACAAAATATACCCAAAAATAGTGTTTTGGGCAACAGGAAGGCCAGTGGTGCTAGGAATCATACCCGGTTGGATAATTTTTGGATATAAATCAGCACCTAGAATCAACGATATTGGCCCGGTTTTGAAAAAGGTTGGATCAGCTAGAGTGATGTTTCGGAAGTATGCTTTGATTACTGGATCTAAGGATTTTGGAGGAGATGGGTTGGATATATATTTTTCAACCTTCATAGTGGCCTCAATTTTGACATGAAGATCAGAATGAGCTCGGAGGATTACCGAGCAAATTCTTTCTTCTCCCATTAAAATTGTGGCAAGCTTTAAGTCTTGGACTAGCATCGCGGATATACGACTTATTGAGACGCATGGATCAATCATAGCTCTAGCCATGTATTGCTTTCCGCTAATTTGCATTTTGACTACAGCAGTCGGAAACAATGTAATTGCACGCTGCATTAGGATTGAGGAAAGCGATACTGGAGGTTTTGGATTGGTTGTTGTAAGAATTGTTTCGTTTACATGAAGCAAAGAGTGATGATTTTGCTGACAGAAGCGACAGCCCTTTTTGGAGATGCACGAACCACGGGAGTGCTGGTGTGCCAGGCAGTTGTTGCAGTACTTATGCCCAGAACTGCTCTCATTCGCTCTTCGACGCTCATCTTCAAGAACTTTTTGCAGCTTCGAAGTGGATGGAAGCCAGAGCAAACTCGACATTTAAAAGATTTGCGTTTAAATATTTGACGTCTCGATATTATTTGGATGTTGTCTTCGGTGGTGGAGTCCTCGCTATGAATATTGGTTCTTGGCATTATTAAGCTGAAAAGGAAAATTGGTAAAGGACTCTTGAAAACAATGGAAGTTGAAGTAGTAAAGTGTTAGTTGGATGGAAGGAGGACAAGTTTAACGATTGGTCGAGTGACGGAACCACGCGCGGTAAGAATATCGGCGACACGAACTCTCATATCATTTCCTAAATAAACCTTTGTAACTCGACCTAGACGCCATTCATTCGATGGTAGATTTTCGTCCCGAATAACGACCATAGCATTGATACCGATGTTTTCTTGTGGATGTTTCCATTTGTTTCGTTTGTGTAATTCCTTAAGATATTCGTTTTTCCAACGAGTGCAAAAATGTTGATGGAGGGCTTTAAGTCGCTGCCAACGATTAAGAATGGAGATAGGCTCTTCACGAATGGTGGGTTCAATTGGAGTGAGAATGCAAGTGCCAATAAGAAAATGTCCAGGAGTTAGAGCCTCTAAATCAGTTGGGTCCGTTGACATCGGAGAAAGGGGGCGGGAATTGAGGCATGCTTCGATTTTAGATAGAAGAGTGGCAAATTCTTCAAATGTATAACGTTGCGAGCCTGTAATCTTCCGTAGGTGTGTTTTAAATGACTTGACCCCAGCCTCCCATAATCCACCCATGTGTGGAGCACCAGGTGGAATAAAGTGCCAGTTTACATTTTGATGGAAAAAATTAGAGGTTAAAGATGTGCGAGACACTTGGATAAATTCACGCATCAGTTCTTTTGACGCACCAACAAAAGTTTTTCCATTATCTGAGTATAAGTCTAGTGGACACCCACGCCTAGACACAAAACGATTGAAAGCAGCGAGAAATGCGGCAGTAGTAAGCGTGCTTGTTGCTTCGAGGTGTATTGCCTTTGTTGAGAAACAAACAAAAACACACACGTATCCCTTTGTAATTAAGCATGCTCTCCCAGTGTAGTTTTTAATGTCAAATGGTCCAGCGAAATCAAGACCGGTTTGAGCGAATGAACGGGTTAAAACAGTGCGTTCTGGAGGAAGCACACCCATAAGTTGAGATTGTAACTTATGTTTATATACCACGCAGGTTTTGCATTGATTAATAATAACTTTAATCAGGTTCTTTACTCTAGGAATCCAGAATTCTAGGCGAATCAACCTCAAAACTAGTTGATTGCCTCCATGAAGGGAAATTTTATGAGTAAACGAAACCAAAAGTCGCGATAATTGACAATTGTAAGGCAGAATGATAGGATGCCTTTCATTATATGACAGAACAGGTGAAGAGGTAAGCCTGCCGCATACTCTTAAAACTCCGTCATGATCTACAAAAGGATTCAAATTAAGCAAGGTACTAGCTGATGAAATAGAAGTTTTGCTCAAAAGAGCTGTGTACTCATTGGGATAGTTTGCCTTTTGGTTAATAATACATAAGCGTTTCTTAATACTCTGGACTTCTTGTCTCGTTATGAGATTAGAAGCGTAAGTAACTGTTGTTTTGTGAAGTGGATGTGTCCGATTAAAGAATCGGAGGATATAAGCAATAACTCGAATTGCTCTAGAAAATGATGAGTAACGTTCTAGGATGTCTTCGAAGTTTTGAAAATACGTAAAGTGTGATTTGATTGGTTTTATTTCTAGGTCAGTTTCGTGGTTATTGGTTTTAGATGATTGTGGCCAGTTATCGCGGGATAGTTTAAGCCAACTTGGACCATGCCACCAGAGATCATTTCCAATGAGCTCTTGTGGTAATAGTCCTCGGCTCGCTATATCCGCTGGATTGTTGAGTAAGTCAACGTGGAACCAATTAGCTGGACCAACCGTCTGGATAATTTTCGACACACGATTCGCAACAAAGGTTTTCCACTGGCATGGTGGTTTTTGTAGCCATGCAAGGACTATTGTAGAATCTGTCCAAAAGTATGCTTGGTACTTCTTAACGTCTAATTGGGATATCAACGCGTCAAACATTTCAGCCAGGAGAACGGCACCACAAAGCTCTAGTCGTGGAATTGAAATGGTATGAACTGGTGCGACTTTGGTTTTTGCCATCAGCAAATGGGTAGAAACCTGACCAAATTTTGGATCAACACGAACATATATGGCAGCAGCATATGCTTTTTCGGAAGCATCACAAAAAGCATGCAATTCAAGATCGCAGTCCGGTGTATACTCAATCCATCTAGGAATTGTGATTTGATCGATATACGGATAGTTTTCAATGAATTGAAGCCATGTTTGCAGCGAGGCTGATGGTAAATCCTCATCCCAGTCAATTTTGATTAGCCAAAGTTGTTGCATGAATATTTTGGCTAAAACAATGCAAGGCGCTAACCATCCCGCAGGATCGAAAAGCTTAGCGATTTGGATAGTACGTCACGTTTGGTAAATGAAGACTTTTTGATGAGAGGGCTTGTGGAAAAGTTGAAAGTGTCAGAAAGTGCGTTCCATCGCACACCTAAAGTTTTTGTATTGCTGCTGTCATCCAGCTGAAGAAAATCTTTATTCAGCAGATGTTCTTTTGGTAAGCCCTTAAGGACTTCTTTGGAATTAGAGGTCAACTTTCGTAACGAAAACCCTGCTGAACGTAAAGCAGTAATTAATTCGTCCCGTGCGCATAAGGAAGTGGAAATGTCATGGCTGCCAGCAAGTACATCATCAACGTACATGCATGTACGTAAGATGTGACTTGCTAATGGAAATAACGCTTCAGCATCGTCTGCCAATTGCAAAAGAGTGCGGATCGCTAAATATGGAGCACAATTGACTCCAATCGTAACCGTTTTTAGCTCAAAATCACGAATTTCGTCTTTTGGAGAATCACGGAACAAGATGCGTTGGAATGGAGTTTGGTCAGGATTTACCAATATCTGGCGATACATTTTCTCAATGTCTGCATTAAAAACAAAGCGGAAAAACCGCCATTTTAATACAAGAATTGTTAAATCGGATTGTAATATCGGACCTGTATGCAGTGCGTCATTTAAGCTAACTCTATTTGAGGAAGGATTGGAAGCATTAAATACCACGCGAACTTTTGTAGTAGCACTATCGGGCTTTAAAACTGCATGATGGGGTAAATAATAATTCGAAGGAAAATTATCAAACTTTGGAATAGAAACTGGTTTCATATGACCTAAGTGGGCATATTCGCGAACGACATTATCATATTGATTCTTCATTTCAATATTTTTACAAAGGCGAGATTCGTTTCTAAGAAACTGGGCACACGCAATGGAACGTGAATGGCCAAGTTTCAATTTATCGGGAAAATCGTCTTTAAATGGAAGTGAAACAATATAGCGACCATTATCGTTTCTTTTAGTAGTGCGAACAAAATATTCTTCGCAAAAACGATCTGATGATGTTCTATGGTGTTTTTGTGGAAGATGCTCCACCTCCCAAAAACGCGAAATCTGTTTTTCCAGAGATACTTCGTTGAAATAGGAGACATAAGTAGATGAGGTAGAGTTTGTATTATTTTTCACAGGACCAGTAAGAATCCATCCAAAAATGGTTTCTTGAGCAACTAAGGAATCGCATATATTCTTTTGAATACCGTCAAGAAGAATGGAAGGAAACAGATCTCCACCGATTAAAATATCAATCTGAGAACTTTTGAAGAAATTGGTATCTGCAAGAGTGATTTTTGGAAGATTCGAAAATACTGCGGGATCTACAGTGCAAGTGGGAAGATTTCCAGTCAAATTTGGAAGAACTAACGCGTTTGCTTCAATTGAAAAGTTGGGATCCACAGGTGAGCTCAAGATGAAGGAACAAACTTTTTGGGTCTTAGCTGAAATAACATTATTTAACCCGGAGACCTGAGCCTGTACTGCACGAGATGGAAGTTTGAGCAAATTAAAAAGTCGCTCCGAAATAAAAGTTCCTTCAGAACCTGAGTCAATAAGCGCTCGTGCAGAATAGATGGTACCTAAGTGGCAAATATTTACTACTGCTGTACGCAGAAGAACACCCTTTGAACCTGAAGCAAAACAATTTTGAACGGAATTATTTGGTGTAAAGGATTCAGTGGACTGTATTTGTGTGGCATGTGAACGTTGAATGTCGGAACTTTCACGAATATAACTGGGACTTAACCCATTGGAAGTAGAAGCAACTGGAGAGCTAGGCTTCTCAATAGCTCGATGCAATAGGGTGTTATGGCGCTTTTGACATGTGAAACAATTAAATGAACTCTTACAGTCTTTAACTGCATGAGCTCGTGCAAAGCAATTCAAACAAAGGCCAAACTTTTTTACACATGATATTCTTTCGTCAGAATTCATTTGAAGGAACTTAGGACATTTTCGAATTGTGTGATATTCATTCAAACACAACTTGCATTGAGGACTGGAAACGTTGGTATGGTAAGAATTGACTTTGGCAGGGGAGTTTCGAGAATTTGGATTTTGAGCTAACTTTGGAGCGGAAGAACGTTGACGAGCTGAAAAACGGATATCAGAAACCGTTTCTAGTGTTTGATATCTGTTAGTAAGGAATAAGTCAAGGTCCTCCCAGTGCGGAATAACATTTTTGTTGTTTAACGACTGCTCCCAAAGAGCTAAAGTTGCATAGGGTAATCGAGTAGAACAAAGAAAGATGAATATCGAATCCCAGTTAACAATATCTATATCATACAGCTTAAGTGCGGATATACAGCTGTTAATATCACGTTGTAACCTTTTTATGGAACTTCCGCATTCTACAGATATTGCAGGAAGATTGAATAAGATTCGAAGCTGACTATTCACAAGAATGCGTTTGTTTTCAAAACGATCTTGAAGATTTTTCCATGCTATTGGAAAACCTTCATTGGTAAGTGGAGATTTCTTGACAATGTCACGAGCTTCACCTCGTGTTTTCTGATTCAGGTGGAATAGCTTTTCCACCGGACTCAAACGAGTGTTGTTTACGTAGATGGCAGTAAACATGTCACGGAATGACGGCCATGTTAAGTAGTCCCCGCTAAAAACTTCCGTGTCACATGGAGGCAGATGGAAATTACTGGATGACGCCGAAACTGTTGGAATTGATGGAACAGGATTTGTTTGCTGCTGAATGAATTCGCCTATCTTTGCCACACAGCGGACATATGTCTGATAGGTACTGCGATAACGCGATCTTACCGTTTCCAGATCCGCTTCCACTTTGTCCATATCTTTCTTTCCACGAGAGCTGTATTCCTTTAGGCAACTTTCGTAGGCACTCTTAACGTTGGCCCAGATCGATTTCATTTCTTCGCGGTGGACTTCCAATGAATGAGTTGAATATCCTGAAGTAGTGGCTTCGCTAAAATCTGCCTCAAATTCTACGAGATGGTCGGAGACGCGGATAAAGGATTCCAAAGAAGACATATTTGAAACAAAGATGAAGCAAAAGGATCCACGAAACAATTGGGAAATTATCAAGATATATAAAAAATCACGATATCTTTTAAGAAATATGAGCAAAATTTCTTAAAAACAATCAACAATCAGCAAAAACCAAATTGAATGTAACCGTTTGAGAATAACGTAAATTATCTTCACTGCTAAAACAAGAAATGTTTGGAATGTGATTAAATTAAGAAAAGAAAACAAAAAAAAATAAAAAAAAACACTTGCGTATAATTTTCACAAAACGGTATAGTATTTCTTGGAAAGCACTCTTTTTCTTTTGGTTTTTTTTTTTTTTTATATATATCTCAATTTAAAAATTTACCTGAAAAACAATGAAATCAATTTAATTTAATTTTAATAAAATACAAATTAAATAAAGAGAAAACAAATGTCTAATTGCTTAGCTAAGCAAATAAGATGTAACCCAAAGATAATGTATCTTTCCAGTAAACATGTGTGCATACGAAGCTTTAGTAGAAATATAATATTCTAAAAAAAAGATAAACTAAGAAAGAAACGAACAAACGAAAAAGTTCAAAATATTTCAGAAAAAATATGATTTTATAAATTAAACAAAACAAAACTTTTACACCAAATTGTTATGCATAATTTTTTAAGTTATTGAAGAATCAAAATCTTTTTAGTTTTATTATCATGTTTATTTTTTTTTTTTTTTTTAAATAAAATGTTTAAAAATTTATTTTAAAATGTTGATTGTCAACTTGTTGCTAGACTGCAAAATATTGAAATGGAAACCAATCGGCAACTTTAATGCAAACTGGACTACGTAATCAAGCTAAGAAAATAAAACAGTGTTAAATCTGGAATGTTGCCACAAACCAAACTCTTTGATGCTGGCAACTTTTAACAAAGTACAAGCGGAATGTTGCTTTAAATGTTGCGGAGAGTGTTGTGGTTAAAACTGGAATGTTTCCACAAACCAAACTCCTTGATGCTTGCAACTTTTAGTAAAGTACAAGCTGGAATGTTGCGGAAAATGTTGCGGAGAGTGTTGTGGTTAAAACTGGAATGTTGCCACAAACCAAACTCTTTGATGCTTGCAACTTTTAGTAAAGTACAAGCTGGAATGTTGCGGAAAATGTTGCGGAGAGTGTTGTGGTTAAAACTGGAATGTTGCCACAAACCAAACTCTTTGATGCTTGCAACTTTTAAAAAAGTAAAAGCTGTAATGTTGCGGAGAATGTTGCGGAGAGTAGAAGAAAAGAAAATAAGTATTCTTTTGTTTTTTTTTGTTTGTTATCTTTGCATTTGAAATAATTTAAGATTTAATTAGTTAGTTTTTATTTTATCATATGTTCGATATTTGTCAAACCTATTCAAAAAATTCAAATATTGTTATTGTATACAAAGTTTTTTTTTTTTTTTTGTTTTTCAAAGATATTATAAGAGAAAAATAGAACAAATTAAAAAAAAAGAAACGAGTTTATAGGTAGTTGAAAATTAAACACACTTGTTTTAAATTGTGTTTTGAAGAAATGCACAGGCTTTAAATTGCTATTTTAAAATTTTGTGTTTAATTTTAAAGTATGTATGTTTTTATTTTTTTTTTTCTCTGTGTGAATAAAATTGATCGCAATCAAAAAATATTTGAGACATATTTTTCTCATAAATTATCAATAATTAACTATGATTTCTTCGTGCAATAGAGTAGAAGCTAAGCCGGTATTAATGTTGCGTACGTTGTTTTTTTTTTTTTTTTTTAAATTCTACCAGCGAGAGTATTGCAAATTTTTCTCTTCTTTTTCTTTTTTTTTTTTTTTGTCAGCAACAATGTTGTGTCGTGGCCCTTTTGTTTTTTTTTTTTTTTTTTTAACTTTTGGAGACTTCTCTATTTTTTTCTGCACTTGACATATATATGTCAATGTATGTATGCTTATATGTGTTAATTTAATGAGTACATGAACCACGAGTACTTATATGTTCTACATAGAAACCGAAATCGAACCAGTTTTGGGGTTAGATGTAGTATATATATATTTATTTTTTTTTTATGATTTCAACCGTAATGTCATGCAATTTTGCCAGCAAAATTTTTTGTTGTTTTTTTTTGTTTCTTTTTTTAACTATTTTTCATGTACATGCATATTTTACATGCGGGTGCATAAAAATTATTAAGAAAAATAATTTCGTTTAAAAAATTTGCACAAACCTTTATTTTTCGATTATAGAAGAAACATGTTTATTTTTTTGTTGTTTTTTCGCCAATACAAGGCTTGGAACCTATTTTAATTTTCTTATTATTCTTTTTTTTCTCGTTTTGGTGGAAGATGGAAGATTTTTCGTTTTGGTGGAAGATTTTTCGTTTTTTTTTTTTTTTTTTTTATTTGATATTTTTGGCAAAATTTTCACTTCTAGTTTTCTTTTTTTTTGTTTAAATATTAACTTAAAAAACCTTACTTTGCCGAAATTTTTACTTTTACCGAAAACTTTATCAGTATACTTCTCGCGATTTTGCAAAAAAATGCAAACGCACCTGTTTGAGTATGTCAGTTGTTGAGAGATTGGCTGAGTCTCTTCTGATCTCGTGTTAATCTCTTGGAGCTTAGAGTAAATTTCTTGGAGCTTAGAATGAATTTCCTGGAGCTTGGAATATCTTTAAATTTTCTTGGACGTAAGGTTTTTTCAGGTGGTATGGATCCGGCTCGAAGGACCAAATGTTTGTTCTGGAAGTTGAAAAAGCCAGGCTATGTGTTGGATTTTCGAAAAGAGAAATCTCAACCAATTGTAAATGTATGAAATTTAGAAAAATGGAGGAAATGAAAGAAAGAGTAAGTTAATTGTAAGATATGTGCGGAAACTTTATTCTTACCAATTTGACTGCATTACAATAAGTGACTTAAAAATATAATTATTCATAGCTTGAAGGCTCGGTAGCGGAAAAACGAAAGATAATTTTAAAGAGATAAATTTTAGGACAGCGAGAAGCGCCGCCTGGTAGTCAAATTTAGGGAGTTAGAAGTAAAGGTACTAATTACACATCAACAAAATGAAAATGAAATGAAAATGAAATGAAAATGAAATGAAAATGAAATGAAAATGAAATGAAAATGAAATGAAAATGAAATGAAAATGAAATGAAAATGAAATGAAAATGAAATGAAAATGAAATGAAAATGAAATGAAAATGAAATGAAAATGAAATGAAAATGAAATGAAAATGAAATGAAAATGAAATGAAAATGAAATGAAAATGAAATGAAAATGAAATGAAAATGAAATGAAAATGAAATGAAAATGAAATGAAAATGAAATGAAAATGAAATGAAAATGAAATGAAAATGAAATGAAAATGAAATGAAAATGAAATGAAAATGAAATGAAAATGAAATGAAAATGAAATGAAAATGAAATGAAAATGAAATGAAAATGAAATGAAAATGAAATGAAAATGAAATGAAAATGAAATGAAAATGAAATGAAAATGAAATGAAAATGAAATGAAAATGAAATGAAAATGAAATGAAAATGAAATGAAAATGAAATGAAAATGAAATGAAAATGAAATGAAAATGAAATGAAAATGAAATGAAAATGAAATGAAAATGAAATGAAAATGAAATGAAAATGAAATGAAAATGAAATGAAAATGAAATGAAAATGAAATGAAAATGAAATGAAAATGAAATGAAAATGAAATGAAAATGAAATGAAAATGAAATGAAAATGAAATGAAAATGAAATGAAAATGAAATGAAAATGAAATGAAAATGAAATGAAAATGAAATGAAAATGAAATGAAAATGAAATGAAAATGAAATGAAAATGAAATGAAAATGAAATGAAAATGAAATGAAAATGAAATGAAAATGAAATGAAAATGAAATGAAAATGAAATGAAAATGAAATGAAAATGAAATGAAAATGAAATGAAAATGAAATGAAAATGAAATGAAAATGAAATGAAAATGAAATGAAAATGAAATGAAAATGAAATGAAAATGAAATGAAAATGAAATGAAAATGAAATGAAAATGAAATGAAAATGAAATGAAAATGAAATGAAAATGAAATGAAAATGAAATGAAAATGAAATGAAAATGAAATGAAAATGAAATGAAAATGAAATGAAAATGAAATGAAAATGAAATGAAAATGAAATGAAAATGAAATGAAAATGAAATGAAAATGAAATGAAAATGAAATGAAAATGAAATGAAAATGAAATGAAAATGAAATGAAAATGAAATGAAAATGAAATGAAAATGAAATGAAAATGAAATGAAAATGAAATGAAAATGAAATGAAAATGAAATGAAAATGAAATGAAAATGAAATGAAAATGAAATGAAAATGAAATGAAAATGAAATGAAAATGAAATGAAAATGAAATGAAAATGAAATGAAAATGAAATGAAAATGAAATGAAAATGAAATGAAAATGAAATGAAAATGAAATGAAAATGAAATGAAAATGAAATGAAAATGAAATGAAAATGAAATGAAAATGAAATGAAAATGAAATGAAAATGAAATGAAAATGAAATGAAAATGAAATGAAAATGAAATGAAAATGAAATGAAAATGAAATGAAAATGAAATGAAAATGAAATGAAAATGAAATGAAAATGAAATGAAAATGAAATGAAAATGAAATGAAAATGAAATGAAAATGAAATGAAAATGAAATGAAAATGAAATGAAAATGAAATGAAAATGAAATGAAAATGAAATGAAAATGAAATGAAAATGAAATGAAAATGAAATGAAAATGAAATGAAAATGAAATGAAAATGAAATGAAAATGAAATGAAAATGAAATGAAAATGAAATGAAAATGAAATGAAAATGAAATGAAAATGAAATGAAAATGAAATGAAAATGAAATGAAAATGAAATGAAAATGAAATGAAAATGAAATGAAAATGAAATGAAAATGAAATGAAAATGAAATGAAAATGAAATGAAAATGAAATGAAAATGAAATGAAAATGAAATGAAAATGAAATGAAAATGAAATGAAAATGAAATGAAAATGAAATGAAAATGAAATGAAAATGAAATGAAAATGAAATGAAAATGAAATGAAAATGAAATGAAAATGAAATGAAAATGAAATGAAAATGAAATGAAAATGAAATGAAAATGAAATGAAAATGAAATGAAAATGAAATGAAAATGAAATGAAAATGAAATGAAAATGAAATGAAAATGAAATGAAAATGAAATGAAAATGAAATGAAAATGAAATGAAAATGAAATGAAAATGAAATGAAAATGAAATGAAAATGAAATGAAAATGAAATGAAAATGAAATGAAAATGAAATGAAAATGAAATGAAAATGAAATGAAAATGAAATGAAAATGAAATGAAAATGAAATGAAAATGAAATGAAAATGAAATGAAAATGAAATGAAAATGAAATGAAAATGAAATGAAAATGAAATGAAAATGAAATGAAAATGAAATGAAAATGAAATGAAAATGAAATGAAAATGAAATGAAAATGAAATGAAAATGAAATGAAAATGAAATGAAAATGAAATGAAAATGAAATGAAAATGAAATGAAAATGAAATGAAAATGAAATGAAAATGAAATGAAAATGAAATGAAAATGAAATGAAAATGAAATGAAAATGAAATGAAAATGAAATGAAAATGAAATGAAAATGAAATGAAAATGAAATGAAAATGAAATGAAAATGAAATGAAAATGAAATGAAAATGAAATGAAAATGAAATGAAAATGAAATGAAAATGAAATGAAAATGAAATGAAAATGAAATGAAAATGAAATGAAAATGAAATGAAAATGAAATGAAAATGAAATGAAAATGAAATGAAAATGAAATGAAAATGAAATGAAAATGAAATGAAAATGAAATGAAAATGAAATGAAAATGAAATGAAAATGAAATGAAAATGAAATGAAAATGAAATGAAAATGAAATGAAAATGAAATGAAAATGAAATGAAAATGAAATGAAAATGAAATGAAAATGAAATGAAAATGAAATGAAAATGAAATGAAAATGAAATGAAAATGAAATGAAAATGAAATGAAAATGAAATGAAAATGAAATGAAAATGAAATGAAAATGAAATGAAAATGAAATGAAAATGAAATGAAAATGAAATGAAAATGAAATGAAAATGAAATGAAAATGAAATGAAAATGAAATGAAAATGAAATGAAAATGAAATGAAAATGAAATGAAAATGAAATGAAAATGAAATGAAAATGAAATGAAAATGAAATGAAAATGAAATGAAAATGAAATGAAAATGAAATGAAAATGAAATGAAAATGAAATGAAAATGAAATGAAAATGAAATGAAAATGAAATGAAAATGAAATGAAAATGAAATGAAAATGAAATGAAAATGAAATGAAAATGAAATGAAAATGAAATGAAAATGAAATGAAAATGAAATGAAAATGAAATGAAAATGAAATGAAAATGAAATGAAAATGAAATGAAAATGAAATGAAAATGAAATGAAAATGAAATGAAAATGAAATGAAAATGAAATGAAAATGAAATGAAAATGAAATGAAAATGAAATGAAAATGAAATGAAAATGAAATGAAAATGAAATGAAAATGAAATGAAAATGAAATGAAAATGAAATGAAAATGAAATGAAAATGAAATGAAAATGAAATGAAAATGAAATGAAAATGAAATGAAAATGAAATGAAAATGAAATGAAAATGAAATGAAAATGAAATGAAAATGAAATGAAAATGAAATGAAAATGAAATGAAAATGAAATGAAAATGAAATGAAAATGAAATGAAAATGAAATGAAAATGAAATGAAAATGAAATGAAAATGAAATGAAAATGAAATGAAAATGAAATGAAAATGAAATGAAAATGAAATGAAAATGAAATGAAAATGAAATGAAAATGAAATGAAAATGAAATGAAAATGAAATGAAAATGAAATGAAAATGAAATGAAAATGAAATGAAAATGAAATGAAAATGAAATGAAAATGAAATGAAAATGAAATGAAAATGAAATGAAAATGAAATGAAAATGAAATGAAAATGAAATGAAAATGAAATGAAAATGAAATGAAAATGAAATGAAAATGAAATGAAAATGAAATGAAAATGAAATGAAAATGAAATGAAAATGAAATGAAAATGAAATGAAAATGAAATGAAAATGAAATGAAAATGAAATGAAAATGAAATGAAAATGAAATGAAAATGAAATGAAAATGAAATGAAAATGAAATGAAAATGAAATGAAAATGAAATGAAAATGAAATGAAAATGAAATGAAAATGAAATGAAAATGAAATGAAAATGAAATGAAAATGAAATGAAAATGAAATGAAAATGAAATGAAAATGAAATGAAAATGAAATGAAAATGAAATGAAAATGAAATGAAAATGAAATGAAAATGAAATGAAAATGAAATGAAAATGAAATGAAAATGAAATGAAAATGAAATGAAAATGAAATGAAAATGAAATGAAAATGAAATGAAAATGAAATGAAAATGAAATGAAAATGAAATGAAAATGAAATGAAAATGAAATGAAAATGAAATGAAAATGAAATGAAAATGAAATGAAAATGAAATGAAAATGAAATGAAAATGAAATGAAAATGAAATGAAAATGAAATGAAAATGAAATGAAAATGAAATGAAAATGAAATGAAAATGAAATGAAAATGAAATGAAAATGAAATGAAAATGAAATGAAAATGAAATGAAAATGAAATGAAAATGAAATGAAAATGAAATGAAAATGAAATGAAAATGAAATGAAAATGAAATGAAAATGAAATGAAAATGAAATGAAAATGAAATGAAAATGAAATGAAAATGAAATGAAAATGAAATGAAAATGAAATGAAAATGAAATGAAAATGAAATGAAAATGAAATGAAAATGAAATGAAAATGAAATGAAAATGAAATGAAAATGAAATGAAAATGAAATGAAAATGAAATGAAAATGAAATGAAAATGAAATGAAAATGAAATGAAAATGAAATGAAAATGAAATGAAAATGAAATGAAAATGAAATGAAAATGAAATGAAAATGAAATGAAAATGAAATGAAAATGAAATGAAAATGAAATGAAAATGAAATGAAAATGAAATGAAAATGAAATGAAAATGAAATGAAAATGAAATGAAAATGAAATGAAAATGAAATGAAAATGAAATGAAAATGAAATGAAAATGAAATGAAAATGAAATGAAAATGAAATGAAAATGAAATGAAAATGAAATGAAAATGAAATGAAAATGAAATGAAAATGAAATGAAAATGAAATGAAAATGAAATGAAAATGAAATGAAAATGAAATGAAAATGAAATGAAAATGAAATGAAAATGAAATGAAAATGAAATGAAAATGAAATGAAAATGAAATGAAAATGAAATGAAAATGAAATGAAAATGAAATGAAAATGAAATGAAAATGAAATGAAAATGAAATGAAAATGAAATGAAAATGAAATGAAAATGAAATGAAAATGAAATGAAAATGAAATGAAAATGAAATGAAAATGAAATGAAAATGAAATGAAAATGAAATGAAAATGAAATGAAAATGAAATGAAAATGAAATGAAAATGAAATGAAAATGAAATGAAAATGAAATGAAAATGAAATGAAAATGAAATGAAAATGAAATGAAAATGAAATGAAAATGAAATGAAAATGAAATGAAAATGAAATGAAAATGAAATGAAAATGAAATGAAAATGAAATGAAAATGAAATGAAAATGAAATGAAAATGAAATGAAAATGAAATGAAAATGAAATGAAAATGAAATGAAAATGAAATGAAAATGAAATGAAAATGAAATGAAAATGAAATGAAAATGAAATGAAAATGAAATGAAAATGAAATGAAAATGAAATGAAAATGAAATGAAAATGAAATGAAAATGAAATGAAAATGAAATGAAAATGAAATGAAAATGAAATGAAAATGAAATGAAAATGAAATGAAAATGAAATGAAAATGAAATGAAAATGAAATGAAAATGAAATGAAAATGAAATGAAAATGAAATGAAAATGAAATGAAAATGAAATGAAAATGAAATGAAAATGAAATGAAAATGAAATGAAAATGAAATGAAAATGAAATGAAAATGAAATGAAAATGAAATGAAAATGAAATGAAAATGAAATGAAAATGAAATGAAAATGAAATGAAAATGAAATGAAAATGAAATGAAAATGAAATGAAAATGAAATGAAAATGAAATGAAAATGAAATGAAAATGAAATGAAAATGAAATGAAAATGAAATGAAAATGAAATGAAAATGAAATGAAAATGAAATGAAAATGAAATGAAAATGAAATGAAAATGAAATGAAAATGAAATGAAAATGAAATGAAAATGAAATGAAAATGAAATGAAAATGAAATGAAAATGAAATGAAAATGAAATGAAAATGAAATGAAAATGAAATGAAAATGAAATGAAAATGAAATGAAAATGAAATGAAAATGAAATGAAAATGAAATGAAAATGAAATGAAAATGAAATGAAAATGAAATGAAAATGAAATGAAAATGAAATGAAAATGAAATGAAAATGAAATGAAAATGAAATGAAAATGAAATGAAAATGAAATGAAAATGAAATGAAAATGAAATGAAAATGAAATGAAAATGAAATGAAAATGAAATGAAAATGAAATGAAAATGAAATGAAAATGAAATGAAAATGAAATGAAAATGAAATGAAAATGAAATGAAAATGAAATGAAAATGAAATGAAAATGAAATGAAAATGAAATGAAAATGAAATGAAAATGAAATGAAAATGAAATGAAAATGAAATGAAAATGAAATGAAAATGAAATGAAAATGAAATGAAAATGAAATGAAAATGAAATGAAAATGAAATGAAAATGAAATGAAAATGAAATGAAAATGAAATGAAAATGAAATGAAAATGAAATGAAAATGAAATGAAAATGAAATGAAAATGAAATGAAAATGAAATGAAAATGAAATGAAAATGAAATGAAAATGAAATGAAAATGAAATGAAAATGAAATGAAAATGAAATGAAAATGAAATGAAAATGAAATGAAAATGAAATGAAAATGAAATGAAAATGAAATGAAAATGAAATGAAAATGAAATGAAAATGAAATGAAATGAAATGAAAATGAAATGAAAATGAAATGAAAATGAAATGAAAATGAAATGAAAATGAAATGAAAATGAAATGAAAATGAAATGAAAATGAAATGAAAATGAAATGAAAATGAAATGAAAATGAAATGAAAATGAAATGAAAATGAAATGAAAATGAAATGAAAATGAAATGAAAATGAAATGAAAATGAAATGAAAATGAAATGAAAATGAAATGAAAATGAAATGAAAATGAAATGAAAATGAAATGAAAATGAAATGAAAATGAAATGAAAATGAAATGAAAATGAAATGAAATGAAATGAAAATGAAATGAAAATGAAATGAAAATGAAATGAAAATGAAATGAAAATGAAATGAAAATGAAATGAAAATGAAATGAAAATGAAATGAAAATGAAATGAAAATGAAATGAAAATGAAATGAAAATGAAATGAAAATGAAATGAAAATGAAATGAAAATGAAATGAAAATGAAATGAAAATGAAATGAAAATGAAATGAAAATGAAATGAAAATGAAATGAAAATGAAATGAAAATGAAATGAAAATGAAATGAAAATGAAATGAAAATGAAATGAAAATGAAATGAAAATGAAATGAAAATGAAATGAAAATGAAATGAAAATGAAATGAAAATGAAATGAAAATGAAATGAAAATGAAATGAAAATGAAATGAAATGAAATGAAAATGAAATGAAAATGAAATGAAAATGAAATGAAAATGAAATGAAAATGAAATGAAAATGAAATGAAATGAAATGAAAATGAAATGAAAATGAAATGAAAATGAAATGAAAATGAAATGAAAATGAAATGAAAATGAAATGAAAATGAAATGAAAATGAAATGAAAATGAAATGAAAATGAAATGAAAATGAAATGAAAATGAAATGAAAATGAAATGAAAATGAAATGAAAATGAAATGAAAATGAAATGAAAATGAAATGAAAATGAAATGAAAATGAAATGAAAATGAAATGAAAATGAAATGAAAATGAAATGAAAATGAAATGAAAATGAAATGAAAATGAAATGAAAATGAAATGAAAATGAAATGAAAATGAAATGAAAATGAAATGAAAATGAAATGAAAATGAAATGAAAATGAAATGAAAATGAAATGAAAATGAAATGAAAATGAAATGAAAATGAAATGAAAATGAAATGAAAATGAAATGAAAATGAAATGAAAATGAAATGAAAATGAAATGAAAATGAAATGAAAATGAAATGAAAATGAAATGAAAATGAAATGAAAATGAAATGAAAATGAAATGAAAATGAAATGAAAATGAAATGAAAATGAAATGAAAATGAAATGAAAATGAAATGAAAATGAAATGAAAATGAAATGAAAATGAAATGAAAATGAAATGAAAATGAAATGAAAATGAAATGAAAATGAAATGAAAATGAAATGAAAATGAAATGAAAATGAAATGAAAATGAAATGAAAATGAAATGAAAATGAAATGAAAATGAAATGAAAATGAAATGAAAATGAAATGAAAATGAAATGAAAATGAAATGAAAATGAAATGAAAATGAAATGAAAATGAAATGAAATGAAATGAAAATGAAATGAAAATGAAATGAAAATGAAATGAAAATGAAATGAAAATGAAATGAAAATGAAATGAAAATGAAATGAAAATGAAATGAAAATGAAATGAAAATGAAATGAAAATGAAATGAAAATGAAATGAAAATGAAATGAAAATGAAATGAAAATGAAATGAAAATGAAATGAAAATGAAATGAAAATGAAATGAAAATGAAATGAAAATGAAATGAAAATGAAATGAAAATGAAATGAAAATGAAATGAAAATGAAATGAAAATGAAATGAAAATGAAATGAAAATGAAATGAAAATGAAATGAAAATGAAATGAAAATGAAATGAAAATGAAATGAAAATGAAATGAAAATGAAATGAAAATGAAATGAAAATGAAATGAAAATGAAATGAAAATGAAATGAAAATGAAATGAAAATGAAATGAAAATGAAATGAAAATGAAATGAAAATGAAATGAAAATGAAATGAAAATGAAATGAAAATGAAATGAAAATGAAATGAAAATGAAATGAAAATGAAATGAAAATGAAATGAAAATGAAATGAAAATGAAATGAAAATGAAATGAAAATGAAATGAAAATGAAATGAAAATGAAATGAAAATGAAATGAAAATGAAATGAAAATGAAATGAAAATGAAATGAAAATGAAATGAAAATGAAATGAAAATGAAATGAAAATGAAATGAAAATGAAATGAAAATGAAATGAAAATGAAATGAAAATGAAATGAAAATGAAATGAAAATGAAATGAAAATGAAATGAAAATGAAATGAAAATGAAATGAAAATGAAATGAAAATGAAATGAAAATGAAATGAAAATGAAATGAAAATGAAATGAAAATGAAATGAAAATGAAATGAAAATGAAATGAAAATGAAATGAAAATGAAATGAAAATGAAATGAAAATGAAATGAAAATGAAATGAAAATGAAATGAAAATGAAATGAAAATGAAATGAAAATGAAATGAAAATGAAATGAAAATGAAATGAAAATGAAATGAAAATGAAATGAAAATGAAATGAAAATGAAATGAAAATGAAATGAAAATGAAATGAAAATGAAATGAAAATGAAATGAAAATGAAATGAAAATGAAATGAAAATGAAATGAAAATGAAATGAAAATGAAATGAAAATGAAATGAAAATGAAATGAAAATGAAATGAAAATGAAATGAAAATGAAATGAAAATGAAATGAAAATGAAATGAAAATGAAATGAAAATGAAATGAAAATGAAATGAAAATGAAATGAAAATGAAATGAAAATGAAATGAAAATGAATGAAAATGAAATGAAAATGAAATGAAAATGAAATGAAAATGAAATGAAAATGAAATGAAAATGAAATGAAAATGAAATGAAAATGAAATGAAAATGAAATGAAAATGAAATGAAAATGAAATGAAAATGAAATGAAAATGAAATGAAAATGAAATGAAAATGAAATGAAAATGAAATGAAAATGAAATGAAAATGAAATGAAAATGAAATGAAAATGAAATGAAATGAAATGAAATGAAATGAAATGAAATGAAAATGAAATGAAAATGAAATGAAAATGAAATGAAAATGAAATGAAAATGAAATGAAAATGAAATGAAAATGAAATGAAAATGAAATGAAAATGAAATGAAAATGAAATGAAAATGAAATGAAAATGAAATGAAAATGAAATGAATGAAATGAAAATGAAATGAAAATGAAATGAAAATGAAATGAAAATGAAATGAAAATGAAATGAAAATGAAATGAAAATGAAATGAAAATGAAATGAAAATGAAATGAAAATGAAATGAAAATGAAATGAAAATGAAATGAAAATGAAATGAAAATGAAATGAAAATGAAATGAAAATGAAATGAAAATGAAATGAAAATGAAATGAAAATGAAATGAAAATGAAATGAAAATGAAATGAAAATGAAATGAAAATGAAATGAAAATGAAATGAAAATGAAATGAAAATGAAATGAAAATGAAATGAAAATGAAATGAAAATGAAATGAAAATGAAATGAAAATGAAATGAAAATGAAATGAAAATGAAATGAAAATGAAATGAAAATGAAATGAAAATGAAATGAAAATGAAATGAAATGAAATGAAAATGAAATGAAAATGAATGAAAATGAAATGAAAATGAAATGAAAATGAAATGAAAATGAAATGAAAATGAAATGAAAATGAATGAAAATGAAATGAAAATGAAATGAAAATGAAATGAAATGAATGAAAATGAAATGAAAATGAAATGAAAATGAATGAAAATGAAATGAAAATGAAATGAAAATGAAATGAAAATGAAATGAAAATGAAATGAAAATGAAATGAAAATGAAATGAAAATGAAATGAAAATGAAATGAAATGAAATGAAAATGAAATGAAAATGAAATGAAAATGAAATGAAAATGAAATGAAATGAAATGAAAATGAAATGAAAATGAATGAAAATGAAATGAAAATGAAATGAAAATGAAATGAAAATGAAATGAAAATGAAATGAAAATGAAATGAAAATGAAATGAAAATGAAATGAAAATGAAATGAAAATGAAATGAAAATGAAATGAAAATGAAATGAAAATGAAATGAAAATGAAATGAAAATGAAATGAAAATGAAATGAAAATGAAATGAAAATGAAATGAAAATGAAATGAAAATAATGAAAATGAAATGAAAATGAAATGAAAATGAAATGAAAATGAAATGAAAATGAAATGAAAATGAAATGAAAATGAAATGAAAATGAAATGAAAATGAAATGAAAATGAAATGAAAATGAAATGAAAATGAAATGAAATGAAATGAAAATGAAATGAAAATGAAATGAAAATGAAATGAAAATGAAATGAAAATGAAATGAAAATGAAATGAAAATGAAATGAAAATGAAATGAAAATGAAATGAAAATGAAATGAAAATGAAATGAAAATGAAATGAAAATGAAATGAAAATGAAATGAAAATGAAATGAAAATGAAATGAAAATGAAATGAAAATGAAATGAAAATGAAATGAAAATGAAATGAAAATGAAATGAAAATGAAATGAAAATGAAATGAAAATGAAATGAAAATGAAATGAAAATGAAATGAAAATGAAATGAAATGAAATGAAAATGAAATGAAAATGAAATGAAAATGAAATGAAAATGAAATGAAAATGAAATGAAAATGAAATGAAAATGAAATGAAAATGAAATGAAAATGAAATGAAAATGAAATGAAAATGAAATGAAAATGAAATGAAAATGAAATGAAAATGAAATGAAAATGAAATGAAAATGAAATGAAAATAATGAAATGAAAATGAAATGAAAATGAAATGAAAATGAAATGAAAATGAAATGAAAATGAAATGAAAATGAAATGAAAATGAAATGAAAATGAAATGAAAATGAAATGAAAATGAAATGAAAATGAAATGAAAATGAAATGAAAATGAAATGAAAATGAAATGAAAATGAAATGAAAATGAAATGAAAATGAAATGAAAATGAAATGAAAATGAAATGAAAATGAAATGAAAATGAAATGAAAATGAAATGAAAATGAAATGAAAATGAAATGAAAATGAAATGAAAATGAAATGAAAATGAAATGAAAATGAAATGAAAATGAAATGAAAATGAAATGAAAATGAAATGAAAATGAAATGAAAATGAAATGAAAATGAAATGAAAATGAAATGAAAATGAAATGAAAATGAAATGAAAATGAAATGAAAATGAAATGAAAATGAAATGAAAATGAAATGAAAATGAAATGAAAATGAAATGAAAATGAAATGAAAATGAAATGAAAATGAAATGAAAATGAAATGAAAATGAAATGAAAATGAAATGAAAATGAAATGAAAATGAAATGAAAATGAAATGAAAATGAAATGAAAATGAAATGAAAATGAAATGAAAATGAAATGAAAATGAAATGAAAATGAAATGAAAATGAAATGAAAATGAAATGAAAATGAAATGAAAATGAAATGAAAATGAAATGAAAATGAAATGAAAATGAAATGAAAATGAAATGAAAATGAAATGAAAATGAAATGAAAATGAAATGAAAATGAAATGAAAATGAAATGAAAATGAAATGAAAATGAAATGAAAATGAAATGAAAATGAAATGAAAATGAAATGAAAATGAAATGAAAATGAAATGAAAATGAAATGAAAATGAAATGAAAATGAAATGAAAATGAAATGAAAATGAAATGAAAATGAAATGAAAATGAAATGAAAATGAAATGAAAATGAAATGAAAATGAAATGAAAATGAAATGAAAATGAAATGAAAATGAAATGAAAATGAAATGAAAATGAAATGAAAATGAAATGAAAATGAAATGAAAATGAAATGAAAATGAAATGAAAATGAAATGAAAATGAAATGAAAATGAAATGAAAATGAAATGAAAATGAAATGAAAATGAAATGAAAATGAAATGAAAATGAAATGAAAATGAAATGAAAATGAAATGAAAATGAAATGAAAATGAAATGAAAATGAAATGAAAATGAAATGAAAATGAAATGAAAATGAAATGAAAATGAAATGAAAATGAAATGAAAATGAAATGAAAATGAAATGAAAATGAAATGAAAATGAAATGAAAATGAAATGAAAATGAAATGAAAATGAAATGAAAATGAAATGAAAATGAAATGAAAATGAAATGAAAATGAAATGAAAATGAAATGAAAATGAAATGAAAATGAAATGAAAATGAAATGAAAATGAAATGAAAATGAAATGAAAATGAAATGAAAATGAAATGAAAATGAAATGAAAATGAAATGAAAATGAAATGAAAATGAAATGAAAATGAAATGAAAATGAAATGAAAATGAAATGAAAATGAAATGAAAATGAAATGAAAATGAAATGAAAATGAAATGAAAATGAAATGAAAATGAAATGAAAATGAAATGAAAATGAAATGAAAATGAAATGAAAATGAAATGAAAATGAAATGAAAATGAAATGAAAATGAAATGAAAATGAAATGAAAATGAAATGAAAATGAAATGAAAATGAAATGAAAATGAAATGAAAATGAAATGAAAATGAAATGAAAATGAAATGAAAATGAAATGAAAATGAAATGAAAATGAAATGAAAATGAAATGAAAATGAAATGAAAATGAAATGAAAATGAAATGAAAATGAAATGAAAATGAAATGAAAATGAAATGAAAATGAAATGAAAATGAAATGAAAATGAAATGAAAATGAAATGAAAATGAAATGAAAATGAAATGAAAATGAAATGAAAATGAAATGAAAATGAAATGAAAATGAAATGAAAATGAAATGAAAATGAAATGAAAATGAAATGAAAATGAAATGAAAATGAAATGAAAATGAAATGAAAATGAAATGAAAATGAAATGAAAATGAAATGAAAATGAAATGAAAATGAAATGAAAATGAAATGAAAATGAAATGAAAATGAAATGAAAATGAAATGAAAATGAAATGAAAATGAAATGAAAATGAAATGAAAATGAAATGAAAATGAAATGAAAATGAAATGAAAATGAAATGAAAATGAAATGAAAATGAAATGAAAATGAAATGAAAATGAAATGAAAATGAAATGAAAATGAAATGAAAATGAAATGAAAATGAAATGAAAATGAAATGAAAATGAAATGAAAATGAAATGAAAATGAAATGAAAATGAAATGAAAATGAAATGAAAATGAAATGAAAATGAAATGAAAATGAAATGAAAATGAAATGAAAATGAAATGAAAATGAAATGAAAATGAAATGAAAATGAAATGAAAATGAAATGAAAATGAAATGAAAATGAAATGAAAATGAAATGAAAATGAAATGAAAATGAAATGAAAATGAAATGAAAATGAAATGAAAATGAAATGAAAATGAAATGAAAATGAAATGAAAATGAAATGAAAATGAAATGAAAATGAAATGAAAATGAAATGAAAATGAAATGAAAATGAAATGAAAATGAAATCAAAATGAAATCAAAATGAAATGAAAATGAAATGAAAATGAAATGAAAATGAAATGAAAATGAAATGAAAATGAAATGAAAATGAAATGAAAATGAAATGAAAATGAAATGAAAATGAAATGAAAATGAAATGAAAATGAAATGAAAATGAAATGAAAATGAAATGAAAATGAAATGAAAATGAAATGAAAATGAAATGAAAATGAAATGAAAATGAAATGAAAATGAAATGAAAATGAAATGAAAATGAAATGAAAATGAAATGAAAATGAAATGAAAATGAAATGAAAATGAAATGAAAATGAAATGAAAATGAAATGAAAATGAAATGAAAATGAAATGAAAATGAAATGAAAATGAAATGAAAATGAAATGAAAATGAAATGAAAATGAAATGAAAATGAAATGAAAATGAAATGAAAATGAAATGAAAATGAAATGAAAATGAAATGAAAATGAAATGAAAATGAAATGAAAATGAAATGAAAATGAAATGAAAATGAAATGAAAATGAAATGAAAATGAAATGAAAATGAAATGAAAATGAAATGAAAATGAAATGAAAATGAAATGAAAATGAAATGAAAATGAAATGAAAATGAAATGAAAATGAAATGAAAATGAAATGAAAATGAAATGAAAATGAAATGAAAATGAAATGAAAATGAAATGAAAATGAAATGAAAATGAAATGAAAATGAAATGAAAATGAAATGAAAATGAAATGAAAATGAAATGAAAATGAAATGAAAATGAAATGAAAATGAAATGAAAATGAAATGAAAATGAAATGAAAATGAAATGAAAATGAAATGAAAATGAAATGAAAATGAAATGAAAATGAAATGAAAATGAAATGAAAATGAAATGAAAATGAAATGAAAATGAAATGAAAATGAAATGAAAATGAAATGAAAATGAAATGAAAATGAAATGAAAATGAAATGAAAATGAAATGAAAATGAAATGAAAATGAAATGAAAATGAAATGAAAATGAAATGAAAATGAAATGAAAATGAAATGAAAATGAAATGAAAATGAAATGAAAATGAAATGAAAATGAAATGAAAATGAAATGAAAATGAAATGAAAATGAAATGAAAATGAAATGAAAATGAAATGAAAATGAAATGAAAATGAAATGAAAATGAAATGAAAATGAAATGAAAATGAAATGAAAATGAAATGAAAATGAAATGAAAATGAAATGAAAATGAAATGAAAATGAAATGAAAATGAAATGAAAATGAAATGAAAATGAAATGAAAATGAAATGAAAATGAAATGAAAATGAAATGAAAATGAAATGAAAATGAAATGAAAATGAAATGAAAATGAAATGAAAATGAAATGAAAATGAAATGAAAATGAAATGAAAATGAAATGAAAATGAAATGAAAATGAAATGAAAATGAAATGAAAATGAAATGAAAATGAAATGAAAATGAAATGAAAATGAAATGAAAATGAAATGAAAATGAAATGAAAATGAAATGAAAATGAAATGAAAATGAAATGAAAATGAAATGAAAATGAAATGAAAATGAAATGAAAATGAAATGAAAATGAAATGAAAATGAAATGAAAATGAAATGAAAATGAAATGAAAATGAAATGAAAATGAAATGAAAATGAAATGAAAATGAAATGAAAATGAAATGAAAATGAAATGAAAATGAAATGAAAATGAAATGAAAATGAAATGAAAATGAAATGAAAATGAAATGAAAATGAAATGAAAATGAAATGAAAATGAAATGAAAATGAAATGAAAATGAAATGAAAATGAAATGAAAATGAAATGAAAATGAAATGAAAATGAAATGAAAATGAAATGAAAATGAAATGAAAATGAAATGAAAATGAAATGAAAATGAAATGAAAATGAAATGAAAATGAAATGAAAATGAAATGAAAATGAAATGAAAATGAAATGAAAATGAAATGAAAATGAAATGAAAATGAAATGAAAATGAAATGAAAATGAAATGAAAATGAAATGAAAATGAAATGAAAATGAAATGAAAATGAAATGAAAATGAAATGAAAATGAAATGAAAATGAAATGAAAATGAAATGAAAATGAAATGAAAATGAAATGAAAATGAAATGAAAATGAAATGAAAATGAAATGAAAATGAAATGAAAATGAAATGAAAATGAAATGAAAATGAAATGAAAATGAAATGAAAATGAAATGAAAATGAAATGAAAATGAAATGAAAATGAAATGAAAATGAAATGAAAATGAAATGAAAATGAAATGAAAATGAAATGAAAATGAAATGAAAATGAAATGAAAATGAAATGAAAATGAAATGAAAAATGAAATGAAAATGAAATGAAAATGAAATGAAAATGAAATGAAAATGAAATGAAAATGAAATGAAAATGAAATGAAAATGAAATGAAAATGAAATGAAAATGAAATGAAAATGAAATGAAAATGAAATGAAAATGAAATGAAAATGAAATGAAAATGAAATGAAAATGAAATGAAAATGAAATGAAAATGAAATGAAAATGAAATGAAAATGAAATGAAAATGAAATGAAAATGAAATGAAAATGAAATGAAAATGAAATGAAAATGAAATGAAAATGAAATGAAAATGAAATGAAAATGAAATGAAAATGAAATGAAAATGAAATGAAAATGAAATGAAAATGAAATGAAAATGAAATGAAAATGAAATGAAAATGAAATGAAAATGAAATGAAAATGAAATGAAAATGAAATGAAAATGAAATGAAAATGAAATGAAAATGAAATGAAAATGAAATGAAAATGAAATGAAAATGAAATGAAAATGAAATGAAAATGAAATGAAAATGAAATGAAAATGAAATGAAAATGAAATGAAAATGAAATGAAAATGAAATGAAAATGAAATGAAAATGAAATGAAAATGAAATGAAAATGAAATGAAAATGAAATGAAAATGAAATGAAAATGAAATGAAAATGAAATGAAAATGAAATGAAAATGAAATGAAAATGAAATGAAAATGAAATGAAAATGAAATGAAAATGAAATGAAAATGAAATGAAAATGAAATGAAAATGAAATGAAAATGAAATGAAAATGAAATGAAAATGAAATGAAAATGAAATGAAAATGAAATGAAAATGAAATGAAAATGAAATGAAAATGAAATGAAAATGAAATGAAAATGAAATGAAATGAAATGAAAATGAAATGAAAATGAAATGAAAATGAAATGAAAATGAAATGAAAATGAAATGAAAATGAAATGAAAATGAAATGAAAATGAAATGAAAATGAAATGAAAATGAAATGAAAATGAAATGAAAATGAAATGAAAATGAAATGAAAATGAAATGAAAATGAAATGAAAATGAAATGAAAATGAAATGAAAATGAAATGAAAATGAAATGAAAATGAAATGAAAAGAAATGAAAATGAAATGAAAATGAAATGAAAAATGAAATGAAAATGAAATGAAAATGAAATGAAAATGAAATGAAAATGAAATGAAAATGAAATGAAAATGAAATGAAAATGAAATGAAAATGAAATGAAAATGAAATGAAATGAAATGAAATGAAATGAAAATGAAATGAAAATGAAATGAAAATGAAATGAAATGAAATGAAAATGAAATGAAAATGAAATGAAAATGAAATGAAAATGAAATGAAAATGAAATGAAATGAATGAAAATGAAATGAAAATGAAATGAAAATGAAATGAAAATGAAATGAAAATGAAATGAAATGAAATGAAATGAAATGAAATGAAAATGAAATGAAAATGAAATGAAAATGAAATGAAAATGAAATGAAAATGAAATGAAAATGAAATGAAAATGAAATGAAAATGAAATGAAAATGAAATGAAAATGAAATGAAATGAAATGAAATGAAATGAAAATGAAATGAAAATGAAATGAAAATGAAATGAAAATGAAATGAAAATGAAATGAAAATGAAATGAAAATGAAATGAAAATGAATAATGAAATGAAAATGAAATGAAAATGAAATGAAAATGAAATGAAAATGAAAGAAAATGAAATGAAAATGAAATGAAAATGAAATGAAAATGAAATGAAAATGAATGAAAATGAAATGAAAATGAAATGAAAATGAAATGAAAATGAAATGAAAATGAAATGAAAATGAAATGAAAATGAAAT